>CAJVPT010005465.1:0-12156 GCA_910592055.1 Acaulospora colombiana | reverse complement strand
GCTAACCTGCCAAGGCTGGACTAGTGCTGAAAGAAATTTCAAATATGTAGAAGTTGTCTATAAGATTTGTAATCCATGGATTCATAAACTCATTGACCAGGAGTGTGAATTGGTCTTTTATATGTTTCTCACTTGCTGTGAAGATGTGATCTTCTTTTCTTGTCTCATATTTTGTTGCTTTTTTTTTTGTCTAGTAATTCCCTCCCTAGCTTTCCACTTTTGGAAGGTTTCACATCATCTTTGCCATATTTGGTATAGGTATTTGATTATTTCGAGCCAGATTTTTGTTATACAGTTTTTTCTTTTTATTCTATTTGGAATGGCTGTCTTGAGATTGTATATGAGTTCTTTGAAGAACGTCCCTCTGATGTTTACTGACAAGTATTTCTTGTATTCCAGATTATTTTTGTTTAAGAAATGGGTGGTGAAGAGTTGAAATTTTTTTTTCTCTGTGTGATTTTCTACACAGGTTATAGTTATATCCTTTAGGGTTTTTTCTGTTTCTGCTCTGAGTTGCTGGTAGAGGAAAGGGTGTATGCTAGTTTCTGGTTCTTCACATCTATTACATTTGTTATTTTTATAGATAGATGGGAGTCTTGCATGTAGCTTGCTTTTGGTCAGTAGTTCATCGTTCCAGAGACTTAGGCAGAACTTTCTTTAATTCTGATCCTCTCTATCTGTGTGGTGGTTGCTCATCTTTGTGGGTTGTAAGTGGGCTGTTGTTGTTTGTCAATTGATTTCTTTGATTATTTATTTGCTAAAGTTACATCTAGTTCTGTTCAAGAGGTGTCATTTTGTCAGGTGAATGGTATTTGTGAGCTTTTGTGTGATTATTTTGATAGAAAATTCAGTGAAGTGGTTATTCCACTGTCATGCTATACCTATTTCTGAATCGTTGATTCTATTGATTTTGATTTCATTCTCTCCTGGCTTCATACCTTTCCATGCATCTATTTGTGCCAGCTGATCTGCTATTTCATTGTATTTAATTCCAGTATGTCCTTTAACCTTGTATAATATTAGTTTGATCTTTCTTCTTTTATATAGGATTTTTGATCTAGAGTAAACGATTCAAATTTTTTTGTTTTTTCACAATCATATTTTGGTCTTCCTTTAAGGTCTTTTCTATGCTATTTATTGCTGCTTGACTATCTGTATGGATATTCGCTGTACTATGGTCGGGTAATACACTAAGAGCTATTACAATGGCTGCTATCTCTGCTCTGATGGATGAGGGATGTCATTTAATCTGTGTGTTCCTCTAGGTCTGGGGTGATAATGACTCAACCCAGGCCCATGTAGTATTTTCCTTTCGAGTTTGTGAGGGATTCATCTGTATAGATGTCAAAAATAGCAAAGTTCTTAATTTTTTCCTAGATTTTCTCTATTATTCTGTGTTTGCTTGTAAGCAGTTGAAAACTTTGTCTTTTCTTCTGCTTCTTATTTGTGTTTCAGCTGGTATGCTGACTATTATGTTCTTTTTTTGTGTGAGGGGTTCTGATGTCTGTGTATATTCAGTGAGTGTTATGGCAAGGGAATTTGGAGATGTTCTATTTCTACACTTGCACTCCTTTATTTCTATGTTGTTCTCTCTTGTAGATGTTAGGCTTTTCTGGACAGGTATAGTGATTTATTGTTGACAAGTTGCTATAAAGCTACATTCACCTCTATTGATGTCTAGGATGTTTAGCATGCAGCCTTGGCATGCTTCTAGTGGAAAATTTTCTAAGGCTTGAGTATAGTGTCTATACCTTGTTGTGTTTTGATCTATTCTTTTTTGTTTCTTTTCAATTATTGATTCTCCCTCTTTCTGTATATAGATCCAGTGAGGTTTGGCTATATTATGGGATATTATGTGAATTCCTTGTTTGAAAGTATTGGTTGTTACTTGTCATACTGGGATTTTCTTCACTTCTAGCATTTCTTTTATTTTGTTGCTCAAGGTTAAGAACCATCTAAGGGTTGGGCCTGGAAATGTTTTCCTTTCAATTCTTATGGTTTGATACTATTTTAATGTATTCGTATTGTCTGTATTTAACAGTTGTTCAATGAAGAGTATATTATGTTTGTGAAGGTAGTGTCAGTATTTTGAGTAAAAGTGTTTACTTATGATTTCTTTTATAGAAGTGTCTATTTTCTGGATAAGCATAATGCTTTTGTTTTCATTGATTAGATCAAATGTGAAACCATGTCTTCTTATAAGCCAGATTGTATCATATGTTAGGTTTTTTTCTATGTGTTTATATGGTTATTCTATTTTGTTTAGAATTAGTTTAGTTGACCAGAATTCATTCTATAGAATTTGGAGTCTGTTTCTTGCTATTTCTCCAGCTATGTTGTTTTTGTTGATTCAGTTTGTCCAGTTAGTAATGTATAGAAGAAGTTGTCTGTTGAAGAGGATGTTGTTTGGGGTAGTTTGGCAAGGTCTAGCTTATGTTTGAAGACTGCTGTAATGCTACTCATGAGGAGGTTGCATATTTTTTCTGGGAGTATCATGTCGTTGCATAAATATTCTGTGCTGGGAATTAGGATATGATTAATTATATACTGCATCTATTTGTCAGTTAGATGCTTCATTTCTATTAGTTCCTTAGTTTTCCTGAACTTTTGGTAGACTAGAGTTTTTTGATAGTCTTTTTTCCCTGAACTGTTATATCAGACTCCTAGGATTCTTACTAGTACTCCTTGCAGATAGCCTTTAACTGTATGTTCCTTCATTTCTATACTTGTATGAAGTCGTTATCTTTCCCATTGATGATTAAAAGCAAGGACTTTTGTGGATTGATTTTTATATCATTTATTTTGTAGAACTCTTCTGCTTTTTTGATAATTTGTTGTAATTCTTCTCTGTTATCTGTTATCCATATGGTATCATCTATATAGGCATTGACTGCGATGTTTACTTTTTTATTTTCCTATCCTAGCTTGAAATCCTTACAGGGTTTGGTTGTTATTGTATAGCCAGTAAAGTTTGTTTCCATTGTTGTGATTAATGGATCGTAAAAAATCTTCCATAGTAATGAAAAAATTGTGTCTCCTTGATCTATTCTATCATTGACCTCATATTTCTCTATTGGACCATGACATATAAGGACTATGTTCTATCTCTGGTTGAAAATGTTGCGTAGAATATTAATTATTTGTGTTGGGATTTGATTCATTCTAAAGCCTTGGTTAACATCTCTAGATTCACTAATTGTATGCTTTTGACATGTCTTGACTGAAAATCCATGCTTATTTTTTTATTTCTTTGGCATGCTCAATGATATTATTTATTATGTGAATGGGTTTTTGTATGCTGCATCCTGGTAGTGCTGCCCAATTTAGTTCTGATAAGATCTTGTTCTTTGTTAAGCATGAAGCAATTCTGTCAGTTAAAATCTTGGTGAAGATTTTTCTTCCTGCATCTAGTAGTGTGATTGGTCTTGTTATGTCTAGGTTGTTCTGCCAGTCCTTTGGTTTAGGTATGAAGTATATGGCTCCTTTGCTTTATTCCTTAAGTGTGGAGCCTTCTTTGATGATTCGATTGAAAATGTTCCTGATTTTTTCCAGAGCCAGTTTGCCCAGTTTCTTATATGCTAAGTATGGGATCTGGTTTCTTCCTGGGGAGGACTTTGTGCTTCTATCTTTGATTACCCTTTTCAACTCCTCTTTGGATATTTCTGTTAGGACTATATTGTAATATCTGTGGTCAATGCTGTCCTTGGGCCTATATTCCTCTTTTCATGAGGAGCGGTCTACTATTGCTATGATGTTTCTTGTTAGAGTCCAGTCTTTGAAATGTTTTCTAGCTGCAGCTTTTATTTCCTTCAGTTCGGTTAAGATATTTATCACCTCCCCCTCTTTTATGATTATTTTATCTAGAGTGATGAATCTTTTGGGTCTATCCATAATACTATTTATCATTGCTTTTTTGTTTGTTGCAAGGAAGGTTTGTCTGATTGCTATTCTTTGTTTGATAACTTGATTTTTTCTTCTTTGAGTTATTGCACGAATTAGGACTTTATGGGCTTTTATTGTTTCTTGTATAAGTGTAAGCCAATGGGATAGGTAGTTGTTTGGATGTGTCTTCTCAATTCTTTCTATTTGTTGTTTGAAATCGTTTAGGTTTCTGTGTAAATGTTTCGCTATGTTGGGAGGCGAGCCATCTGTTTTCAAAGCCACTTTTATCTTGTTTTTGAGAAGTTGTAACTGTAGAAGTGGCCTCTCCACTGGCTTATCTTCTTTAGGTATTCTCTTTTTCTGATGGCATTTCTTTTTGGAAATGTGTAACTTTGCTGCTCTTAGAAGATGGTTTTATAGTCTATTCTATTGTTTGTTTATAGATGTGGGTTCAGCTTTTTTGTTATTTAAGAAGTTTTCTATTTCTAGCATAAACTTTTCCCATTGTTCATTGTTTGTTAAGTACCAGTTGTATCTGATGTTGGGTTTGTGGTAGGTTGGTTCTTTTCTTGAGCTTAGTTGCCATGCTTCTATTTTAGTCATAATTGGCCTATAATCACTGAGAATGAAGGGAACTAAGGGTTCACTAATGAAGGCTTTCCTGCTTTGCCAAGTAGGAAGTATATTCATCCATATTTGATCTATTTTGCTGCTGTGAGTGTTTCGACTCCAAGAGAACTCTCTTTTAGTAGGATTGTGAAGTTTGTATATGTCTTCGAGATAGTTGTCCACAAGAATTTCTATTTAGGGACCTGAAAGTTTGTTGGCTGTACTCCTTCTACCTGCATTATCTCTATCCCATGCTGGATTAGATATACCATTTAAATCTCCCAGGACCAAGAGATGCCAGTCTTTTGGATGGCTTTCTTAATTCACCATTTTAGTTGATTTAGGATGCCTTGTTAGTTTTTATCTCCCTGTTGAGCTGGAAAATATACTTCTATTATTTTTAATTTTTGTTTTTTGGGAAATGCTAAGTCTATATGTATAAGTTTTCCTGGCCATGTATCATACTTGAAGACTCTCTTTATTATTTCTTTCTTAGTATGATGTTTAGTTCCTGTTCTATCTTCTGTTACTTATCATGGAATCAAATTATATTGTATTTTGGATGCTTCCAGTATTTGGATTGTAAAGCTGTTCCATTTGTTTCCATTGTTACAATTATGTCCCATTTCTTCATGACACACCAAGTGAACCAATCATTCCTTTTTTGATCATTAACCAAGCCTTGGATATTATATATTGTAGCTTACCAAATAGTGTTTTTTTTGGTTTTCTTCTGTTTTGTTTAGATCATTATTTGTTATGTGCTATATTAAGTTTATCAGTGAATTGGTGAGTGTGATAGTGTCATCTATTTCATTAGTTATTGTATCTTCTCTTAAGAGGATATTATTATTGTTTGTGGTATTTTCTGTGTTTCGACTCATTGATGGATAGAAGTGAGTTGGGATGAATTCAAGTTCAGGGTATTTGTCAAAGCATTAAATATTCAGTCCATATTTTGGTCCAACCTATTCATGGTGGAATGAATATGTTGTTTTTTAGCTTGGATATCTTGTAGATTGTCAGACACCTCTTCATTGTTTGCTGCTATATGGTTTTGGTTCTCTTCAATATCTTGGAGTTCCTCCACTTGTTCTATATATTCTTTATTGCAGCTCTTCAGGTTGACATTGTGTTTATCTAAGTCTGCTATATCCTCTCTGATTTCTTTGATTTCTCCCCTAATTTCTCTTAAAATTTCTAAGATTTCATCAATTGTATTTGTTGGCTTTGGTTCGAAGGATTGGTTATCTCTAGTTCTTTGCCTTGCCTGGCTGCTACTGCATAAGATCCTGGTTTTGTAGTAGTGTGTTTTTGTTTCGTTAGGTTTCTAATTGCTCCTGTTTTTACTGGTTTGTATTTGATATAAATTTACCAAAATGTTTAGCTTGTTTCAATCTGTATTGCTTCCATTGTGTACGGTGTTCTTTTAGAGGACAGTTTGCTACTAAATGTTCTGCGCTGTTACAAAGGCTGCAAAGTTTGGTTTCAATGTATTTCCATTCGACTATGGTTTCTCCAAGTTGAAAATTTTCTTTAGTGGTGGCTTCTCTGGTTTCCTCATCTTCGAAGCTGATTACTGCAAATCTTTTCCTTTTGTATGAAAGGTATCTTGGGATGTAACATGATTTGGCCTTAATTTGCTCACATATATGACGAAGATTAAAGGCTGTTATATTTGGTGTCAGGTTAATTAGTTTGGCTGCTATAGCCCCTCTTTCTTTTATTTGTTCGACATTCTATTGAGCATCAAATACTCTGACTGAGTCCGCTCTTAGTAGAACACACCATTTGTTAATAACTGTATTCTTGTTTTCTTTATCCACGTAGGTTATTGTAGCCATCTGCCACATTTGTTGAGTTGTCATAGTAATGTTAGTGATCTCACCATATTTGGTAAAGGCTTGTCGTACTTCAATGAATTTAACTTCTAAAGGTATATCCCATACTACAATACTGTTTTCCTTTTTTTGTACTAGTGATGTGGTTGCCATGTGTTCGAGATGCATGTTACTTGTATAAGGCAAGATTACATTGCATACCTCCTCTGCAGCTTGTTTATCACCAAAAATAGCTATGATGTGTTCATTTTCGTCTTTTTCTTCACTAAAGATAGACATGAGGTCAACGATAGAATCTAGGCTCTTAATTAGGAAGGCAACTTTTTGGCTTGTTGTTCAGCCTGGGATTGCACTTGCTTTTATTCCTGTCTTGACTCTTTCTCTTCCAAATCTGGTTCTACCATCAAAGAGGGATCTGGATCTGGGCCTGCTAAAAGTGTTGGTTCTTGTTTTTTTGTTCCCTTTTCCAGTCTGCCATTCTTCTTCTGGGGTTCAGTCTGTTTGAGAGAAAATTTCTTCAGTTTCATCTTCTAGATCCATTTCTACGTCTGAGTCAATGGTTTGTGTTTCAGTTCTAGTGTCTCCTGGTAGTGTCGCTTAGTTTTTTTTTGGATCTTCAGAAGCAGATGTGCTTCCTCTACTAATTGACATTGTTGAGATTTCTTCTTCTACTTGCTCACTCCAGGTGGAGTTGTTGACTATTATTTTCCTTGTTTCGGTATTGCTTGGGCCTTTCAAAATTGTTTGTTATTTGTTGTTGGGACTATTCATATGTTTTTCTGATCTGTTTTCTTCTCATAAAACTGTTTTTCCTTTGTTTTTGTTGGTTTTCTTTCTGGTGTCCAGATTCAATTCTTTGCACATATTTCTTATATTACCTCTTGCTAGAATATTTTCATTGTTGTTGGGTAGCCCTGAACTGTATTGTTTTCTGGATTCTCTTTGAGAACTCATCTCTTCCATTCACTTTCTTTCTTTTTCCCAAAATTGTCAAAAAAATAAATTTTTAAGAAAAAAAGAATTTGTGGGAAAGAGTTGTTTACAATTAATTTTTTTATATAAGTTTCAATTATATCCTGATTATAGTTATATAACCATGACAAAATTTTGAACTTGGTCTGACTTCTTTGACCTTTAACATTATAAAGTGGTCTTCATATATTCATTCTTTTTTATTTATTTTTAGAGTTCGATGGATATGTTTATTGCACCAGTGATGTATGAAAAAGAATTATAACATATTTATATATAAAAAATAACTATTTTAAATATTTATTTTATTATTTCCAAATAAATATTTAAAAAATTATATTTTATTTTTATCATTAAATTAGGTATTTTAAATTTTTATAATATTTAATTAAATTTTAATTAGGTTATTATAAAACTGATTAGTTATTAAAATTTATTCAATTTTAACTTTTTCTATAGTAAACTTACTATAAAGAAATAATATAAATAGTTATTTTATTACATTACTAAAGATGGGTCTCTAAAGGAGGAGGCAAGAACAAAAGACAAATGTCCCTTACTAAGAAAAATTAAAATTTTTAAAATAATAACTATAAAAAAACTACCTACAATTGTTTTCTATTATCCAAATTATTGATTTATAGTATTTTCTGATTTTTGTTCCTATTAAAGAGTTATGAATTTTGTTCCTCAAAAAGGTATATAAGTGATCTGCAAAATTTTATATGCTAAATACTTTAGGGACCCATCATTACACATCACTACTAATTATTAGTTTAAGTTGAAATTTATTAAAGAATATTGTTTTAGAGAACATTATCTGGAATTGGTGTTTAAAATAACAAAAACCAAACTATATATGTAGTAAATACTTATTTATAAAATATATATTATATATACTGTATGTATTATATAACCTATGGATCCAAAATGCAATAGTTGGCACTCTGTAGGTCAAATCATAAAAATCATAATCAAATTCTCTAGAGGGCAACCTCTGAAAAGCAGGTAATGTTCTGCATTTATTGGCATAACCATATATAACTGATGTTTCCATGTATAGCTTGTCTCAAAAATTGACTAGAGTTTCTATATTATACAAGCCAATCTATATATGAATTGTGATAAGGCTAAATGTCCGAAATCAGGTAGAATTATCCCTTAAAATAGCAGCATTACCAAATAAAGATAGTAAAAAGATTAGATATTGAACCAGTAGCATACTACTGAAGGAAGGAATAGTAAATCAAATGAAATAAACCCCAGTTTCCTACCTTAGTATTGAGACATTCATTTAAGAATTCAAGTATATGGTTATGTCAGATTTTATAGACTTGACTATCAGAAGGCCTTGATGGAAGAAAAAATCTATGGATCACTCTAAAGGACTTAAAATACTGAGAAGTTCAGGATAAAGAAAAATTAATGACCTGATAACCAGGCTACTCTCACAATAAATAAAATAGTTTTGGGAATAATTAAGAAGGAATCATATATCTTTTTAAATAGGTAGTAGTTGTATATAGAGATAAATAGATATAGCTATTTATATGGATAGGTTTACTTCAAAAATATATAATTACTTGTTGACAAATATGTAATAAGAATTTGTACAGATCCCTCAATTGTGATCTGGTAAATATTTAATATTGTATCCATGAAATCTGTACTACATATATATTAATAAAAGATGTGATTTAACAACAAATTGAAACTAACTCCTTCCTCCAATGCATATCTATAACTGAAAAAAAAAACTGCAAAACTGCACTGGATCATAATATAAATTAACAACATAATAGTAATTGGCTGAAAGCAAAAAAAAATTGATGCCAACAAAACTACATATAAATCCCATTTACAGAATACACAAGATATAATATTAACCAAAACAAACAATCTATCTACCCATGTACCTTCAATACCTTAAAAGAAGATGCAGTAATAATTTTTATATAGCAAAGTAGAAACTTCATACAAACCAACATAAGAGAAACCACCAGACTCAGAAATAGGGTCTCACACAATTCAATTAGCACAACACTTTGAGAATTCTATCAACAAGAAATGATAATAAGTAAATATAAAATAACTATACATGCAACTGAAGAAGATCCATATATTGTACATCTTAACAAATTCCTTAAGGTATCCAGGCCAATGATGGAGGAACTAGCAAATAATATCAAATATATACAAGATGAGAACAACTTCAAAATTTATACAAATGGATTTCTGTTATAACATCAGAAAAGAAACTACATAGGCTTTAAATGAATAATCATAATCAAGGAAGACCAAGAAATATGCTTCTAATGACAAGTAAAGAACTTCTCCTTATTAACTAGAGCTGAGTTATCAGAGCTAATATCTACATAGATAACCAAACTGCAATCAACAGTATCTACAAGGTTATCCAAACCAATTATGTTACCAATCTAAGAAAACAGAAAAATCTTGGAATCCTATAACAATTAAAAGATCTAATCAAGAAAACTACCTCAAGTCCAACTTTATTAAAATTCAAGCACATTCAGGTAACAAACACAATAATATGCAGACCAACTAGCAAAAATAGATACAAAACTGGAAATGAAATCAGAGAAAAATAATATTGAAGTCTGCCCCATACAAAATCCACAATTTATATTTATTATATAGTGGGACAATAGGCTCTAAACATTTCCAAAAAAAGATGACTCAATAACTTACAAAAGCTACAAACCTCACAAGATGGAGACTTCTCAATAGAACAAGAACTGATTTTAGTGACAGAGCCATCAAACAAATCTACTGGCCATCAACAATATCCATGCTGCAATCAACACAGATGAGTGAACAATGAATCAATTGAGAAGATCAATAATAGAGAAAATTTAATCTGTGTCTTTGGAATGAAGAACTATCCACCAAGGTCAAACTTTACATGCACCTATTAAGCATATACAAAGATGATAAATATATAAAATGTGGAGAAAAAGAAATCAACATGTACCTATTTATATACCTTAAACAACAAAAGGAAACAAAAAAACAATTAGAAACTATTATCATCAAGAAACTAAGACAATATAGCATAATAAAAGATCCTGAAACACAAATATCAAAATATAGAGACTACATATCTCTCAAGTACACTGAATATCTCAAAATCATAATCAAAGGTGCAATACTAAAGAAACTTACCACATAGCAATACACTACATCCTAGACAAATAAACCAAACTCCAATGCCTCAAGGAAATAGACAAGAAACGAGCCAATACCTCTATTCAATTTTGAAAACAAGATATAAGGACTTCCAAAAATGAAAAATTCAACAAGGAATTATCAGAAAGATAGAAAGAACTGCCAAATATAGTACACAAACAAAATATGATTGACTCAATGAAGCAGAAAGATATATAAAGGATCAATACATTGATCTGGTCAATAGCTATATTAGGAAATACATCACAAACCTCATACACATCTCTTTTATTTTCAAAAATTTATATAGCACTAGTCCAGCCTTGGCAGATTAACCTTCCATCCAGAGTGGCAACAAGCCACAAGGTGAAATATTTTTATCGAACTAAATTTGATTAACATAGGTAGTCATAGTATAAACAATATATATATATCTCTACTTAATCCAAATAAAGTAAGGCTGGACCAGCTATTTTTAAAAAAAAATAAAAAAAAATATATGTGTATTATATTATCAATAAAGATAATAATTATTCAAAAAAAATTTTTTTAATTAGCTAGCTCAGCCTTACTTTATTAAACTAAGTAGAGATATACATATATTATTTATACTATAACTACTTATGTTAACTAAATTTAGTTCAATAGAAATATTTCACCTCGTGGTTTGTTGCCACTCTAGATGAAAAGCTAACATGTCAAGACTGAACTAGTGCTATATAAAATTTTGAAAATAAAAGAGGTGTGTGTGAGGTTTGTGATGTATTACCTAATGTAGCTGTTGACCAGATCAATGTATTGGTCCTTGATATGTCTTTCTGCTTCATTGAGTCAATATTGTTTGATTTGTGTATTGTATTTGGCAGTTCTTTCTATCTTTATGGTAATTTCTTATTGAATTTTCTATTTTTGGAAGTCCTCATATCTTGTTTTCCAAATTGGATAGAGGTGTTGACCATTTCTTGTCTAATCTTCTTGAGGTAGAAAAATCTGCTTTATTTGTTTGTGATGCAGTGTGTTACTATGCAATAAGTTTTTTTTAATATTATAACTTTGATTGTGATCTTAAGATATTTGGTGTACTTTAGGGATGTGTGATCTCTGTATTTAAAGATTTGAGTTTTGAGGTCCTCCATCATATTATGCTATCTTTCTTAACTATGATGGTTTCTAACTACTCTTTTGTTTCCTGTTGTTAATTTAAGTATGTGAAGGGTAAGTATCAATTTTTTTTCCATCACATTTGATACATTTGTTATCTGTATATGTTTAGTAAGTCTGAGTGGAGATTGACTTTAGTAGATAATTCTTTATTCCAGAAGCACATATTGAATTTTCTTTGTTGTTTGTCTTCCCAGTTAATTTGTTGTTCACTCATTTGTATTGGTTTCAGTAGAGATATAGTTGTTAGCCAGTGAATTTTTCTAATGATTCTGTCACTAAATTCAGTTGAATAACCTTTATCTTGTAAGGTGTGTAACTTTTGTGAGTTCTGAGTCATTTTCTTTATAGGAATATCTAAAGTTCTGTTGTCACATTGCAGGATAAGTATTGTTATGGGTTACGTGGGTGACGCAATTTACGCATAATGGTCTAGAATCCAAAAACCCAAAAGTCTGGCATAAAAGATTGAGTGTTGCAAGGTAAGAAACTATAGATAAGG
>CAJVPT010005464.1:0-12161 GCA_910592055.1 Acaulospora colombiana | reverse complement strand
AGGGGAGGGAGGGGTGAGAAGTAAAAGAAAAAAAAAAAAAAAAAAAAAAAACAATAGTTTTTATTATAATAATTTGAATTTTAAATACTATTATAATTTTATATAGCCTAGCTGAATTCGTATAGCTTGCCTATTTTTTTTAATATTTTTATTCTTTTAAAAAGTTTTTTTAATTATAGAACTTTTCTATAATTGATAAATTCAAGATTGTGTTTATAATTTTTTTTTTTGGTTAAAATTATTTTTTTTGTTACAAGTTTATTAAAAATAGCTTTATATAATAGTTTTTAAAGATTTTTTACAATCTGTTTACCTAGTTTTTCTTTTCATATTTATTGAGTCCTTCTTGAAACAAAAGGTTTTAGTAATATTTAAACTCATAATTCAAACTTTTATAAAGACTTATTATTGTATTAAAAATATATCTTTTATATTAATTTATTTTTATATTTCTAGAATAGGTTTAATAATTCTACTTTTTGTGAAAAGATCTTTGTTATATAAAGTTATTAAAAGTATAATATAATTACTTCCAGTAATATCTTTTATATTTTAATTATCAAATTGAAATAATAGATAATTTATTAAATTATATAATATTAAGATATAATTTATTTTGTTATTACTTATTAAATCTTATCTTGTTAAAAATTTTTTTTTGCATTTTATATAACTTATACAGTATATCTATAAAAACCTATTTATCAAAAAAGTTAAATAAGGAATTTCTTAATACTATTATGATTTGAACTTTACTTTTGAAGATATTTTTTTATCTTTTAATAGATTATATACCATATTAAAATCTTTTATAATTATTGTTTAATAGTTTTATCTATTTTTTTTTATAAGGCTGATTGTTTTTTTCTATACTTTTCTATATCTTTGTTTATTTAATAGAATATAGATCGATATAATATAGATTTTTTTTATAAATCCATTGCCAATAATAATATATCTTTTTTTTTTCTTTGATGCTATTTTTTTCTTAAATTTTTTTTAATTAAAAATTTGATTTTTATTTCAAAAAATCTATTTTTATTAATACTATAAAAGTATTTATAAGTATTCTAATTATTGAAAGTCTATTTTATATTAATCTAGATTAGTTTTGTTTTATACAATTCTAGTATATTTATTTCTTGTTCTAGAATTTCTTTGATAAGACTTTATTAATTTATTTTATCTATAATGTTTTTAATATTATATATGCCTATTTTTATTATCTTTTTATATATTTCTTCCTTTTTTTCTACTAGTTTGTGTTTATATTTATTGCTTAAGAATATTTTTTATTTTTTTTATAAAAATACTATTATGTTTGAATTTTTATTATAATATATTCTATTCTATTGTTCCTATTTATTAATTATATATTATTTAGGTTATTAATTTTTAAATAATAAGGTAGTGCTTATATATAGTTAGTAAATATATAGATATTTACTTATATATATAGATTATTAATATAGGTAGATATATAAGTACTTGTTAATATATATGTTAGCATTTATATACAAAGAGTAATGTAAGCATTTGAGTCAAGGCAAATGTTTTATATGAAGTGTACAAGTATATTACTAATAAAAATCGTGACAATAAATTTATAAATCAATGAATAATAAATATTATAGATAATTTCTATATCCTCAAAATTTATTTTAACACTAGTTTAGTCTTGGCAGGTTAGCTCCTATAAAAGGAATGGCAATAAGCCACAAGGGAGTACCTTTTAAAAGAAATAAATAAAAATAAAGTTAAGTCAGTATTAAAAAAAAAAAAACTTAAATTGATTTTAACTATTATTTTAAATATTTTAATCAATTTTTAAACTATAAATGATTATTTAATATAAAATATTTTATTAAAAATATTTTTTTAAAATATTAACTATAATTATATATATTTATTTCTTTTTATAATATAATTTTTCAAATTAGTATATTTTTTAAAATAAATAAATCTTTGTTTTCTTAATTATATTTATTAATTTATTCCAATTTTCAATAGTTCTTAGATCCTTATTTAATAAATAACTGGATACTTTTAATTAGTTAAATTTTTTTTAAAAAAAATTCTTTCTTATAGATCTTTTTTTTTTTTAGAAAATTTTCTTTTAAACAATTTTTTTCTCCATATTTCTTTGGCTTTGTAAAGAGTTTTTCAGGTCACTATACTATCCAAAACTCATGTATAATATAGAATAATTCAACAATAACAATATAACATAAACACTATTTCAAGTAATATAAGAAATCATATTCAAAACTAGCAAAACTTTGTAATGAAAATCTAAAGAATAGAGGAAGAAGAAGTAGAAGATATCTTTTTAGCTATAATTAATAATATCATATATATTTCAATAAAAAAAATAGATTCTAATTTGATCTTAAATAGAATCTTTAATATTGAATATAAAGACACAAATAATCAAAACTGCACTTCTTCTATTTTTAGAAATTTTCACTTTGAAACAAACTCTAAAATTGATAGATATAAAGAAGCAGAATATCAAACTCAATATTATGATAAAGGAAAAAATAAAATAGATAACAGATAGCCTATTGTAAGATCACTCCTAACTGACTAAAAAGTTGAATATGAAAAAAAAAGATTTAAATAAATAGTTTTTATTGAAAAGACTTTAGTAAAGACAATTATAAACAAAATCCAAAATTTGATGAGACATCTTGTCAAATTCTAATTCTTTTTATATATCAAGATTGATAACTCACAAAATGCAAAACAGATCACTGCTTTATTTGAAGATTAAAAAAATACAAATAAAGTTAAATATCTTACTATTAATAATAATATCATTATTTATATGATAGTAACACCTATATATAACAATATTATAGTCAAAAATAAAAGTATCTGAATATAGAATATTCCACTTAACATTATACACAATGAGATACACACAGCTTTCATCAAATTTTGAAAAATTCAATTTCTCAAAATATAAATAATTAATATGTGACAAACAGCTATAGTGAAATATCAAAAAGATTATGAGAAAATTCAAGTCAAATAGATAATTTCTTTCAAAGGAGATCTCATTTACATCTATTTCTTCCTCAATACTCACCAAATTAAAACAAAAAGAAACAGATATACAATCAAACTAACTAATCTTTTCTCAAGTACTAAAGACTTCGATCTTAAAAAAATAATTGATTAAATTAAAACTAAATATACTATATTTCAAGAATCTCTCAATATCAATGAAAAAGATTTGCTATTCTTAGCTTCAAAACAGATAAACTTCTGAAGGTTGTCAAGACCTTTCCTATAAAACTCAGAAATACCAAATTCATATAAATAGATTCAAACATCAAAGCATATAATTTTTGCTCTAGTATTGAACACATAATCAAAGATTGTTCAATTCAAAGCAAGCAACAATCTCTACAAATCAAAAAACAAGAAAATATCAAAAAATTTGATTATAAGGTATTGAAATCACTTGTACAAATTCAAGAATTGTGAACAGGAAATTTTTCAAAATTAGATCTTGAATAATATATTGTATATTATTGATAACATGATTGTGAATTAAAAAATAAAAAAAATAAATACACAACAATATATATATTGTACATGATTTTGTAATATAGTAATAATAAACATTTCTTTTTATACTATAAAGCAAGTAATTTATTTAATAGAAACTTTGATATTAAAGAATAACCATCTAAAAATTCTATTATTTTGCGAGATAATTATCACTACCATATTAATCACTAGAAAAATGCCATAATAAAAAGGATATTTGAATTCAAACCTTGATTGGTGCACCTCAGTTATTTTGGTCAGGCAGGAAATTTCAATGAATGCATCTTCTGGTTATATTTCAAATGACATAAATGACGTCTCGAAAATTCTTAATATTTGTTTAATAAAATATCTTGAAAAAAATTACGTTTACAATAAACACATATATTATTTATCTTCTGAACACTCAGTACAAATTATGTACAATTTTTATTTAAAAAAAAAAAAAAAATTAAAAACATCCATATCTTACATCATAATTAATTACATTCAACAAACCACTAACACAAACAAATAGAAAAAAAAAGCTATGCAAGGTTGTAAAATTACACGATTGTCCGCTTAGATTACCAAGAAAAAATAAAAGAATAAATAATTGACAAGTGAAGTTGAATGATTATTATTATTAATTTTTTTTTTTTTTTTTTTGATTCGTCAACATGTATTAATGAAATAGTGAATGTTCTTTTTTTTTTGTTGCGATAATTCTATCACATCTTCTGAAATGCTTGAGGTGCTCGAGGACAACTGTCATCATGTTCCGAGTGAAGAATGGGATTCCTTCGGAGGTGTCGAATAATTCGGTTATCAGAGTAATCATATTTTTCAATCAACAGATTCGGTCGATATTATCACATCGTTTACCGAACAATAGAATGTGATAACATCACCCTAATATTTCGTCACCTTTACATTCCAGTTCTCACGACCTTGATGAGGCCGACGACAGGTCGAACGTAGACAGCATACAAGACTGACGTGGCAATGCCGGCTGATACCACAAGGGTGTTAACCAACGGTTTAACCACCAATGTATTTACAAGGGTGTTCTTCGAATATATATCTCGAGGCTCTTGCCTCGTCATTGTCATATCCATCGACGGTTTTTCCGAAGCTGGCAACAAACCACTGATATTTACCACCTTTAACACGAATAATAAACAAGATCAGTAAAGGACTGATTATAATCATCGGGTGCAAATTTAGAAATAATATACCTGCACTGGGCTTAAATACAACGGCGGTGTTTGCGGTTGCCTGTAAGGGAGAGAAAAGAGAAGATAGTTTAGGCCTAAAATCGAGCACTTTTTATTCACTAAACGACAAATTTAACTTGCAAATAAGCTTACGCACAACTGATCCATCACCACCGTCCTCAAATTGTCTAATTCTTTGCTTTTCTCATTCAACCTGTATTCTAGATGACGTACGGTATCTCCTATTTGTCCAGAGATTCTGCCATCTAATTCTTCTTGTTGATCTTGAACCTTGGTTTCCAACCTTCTTATGGTCTCCTCCATTCTTTCAACGAGCTGAACCTGACGTACCATAACCGACTCCAAAGAAGAAAGTTTGGCGATTTGCTGGGATTGTTCCTCAATTTTCAACTCAAGTTGATTTTTAACCGAGACTAAGTTGTCATTTGTAGCCTGAAGTTGTTCGAGCTAGATGAATTCGGAAATGATCAATTAAGTGTAGGGGGAAAATACATTACTGCTTTAATAGGTAATGATGTTACCTGTTGACGAGTTTGCGGATTCTCTTGGGTGACTATAACACGTTTCTCAATAATTTTTGGAAGCGGATATCTCTCCACAATTTTTTCCACCTCACGGAATCCATTTCTTTTCACAACTTCTTCCTCTTCATCCCGGCATTCGTCTTCAACCTCGGATTCGGGGTTAATGATCTTGGATTTGTCGATGTCCAGGGGAATTGGAGAAGAGGAAGTGGACGGTGAAGGGGTTGAGTATTTATGTTCGTTGTGATAATTCGATGAGGCGGAATGACTATCATTGACAGGAATTTCATCAGTGCCATCTCGAGTTTTCTGAACGCGATCATCCTCGTTGTTTTCTCCATCGGATTCGGCATCTTCGTGGGTGACTTTAATACTAATTTGATGGTCGATATAACCTTGGTGTGTGTTGCCTTCGGTGGCCTTAACGTAACCACTGTAATAATTGGTAGCCCCCGTATCAATCTGATGGTCAACGATGATCTCGACATCATTTTGAAGGTTTGTGGTGATCTCGGTATTATTTTGATGGTTCTCGCCTTCTTCGGCATCTTTCTGGTGATCTTGTTCATCCCTCATAATTCCATCGCCACTTCCGCCTCCATTTATTTCCTCGTTAAAGGTCTCCTCGTAATCTTGATTGCCACCATCATTGAATATCTCATGCTCTTTATGAATGCCGTTAACAATCTCAACACTATTCTGGTCGCCGTTGATAACTTCGGTGTGATCCTGGTGAACCGAGAGATCAATGTTTGATTGGGTACTTTGGTCATTTTCATACTCATTAGAAGTCACGGTGTATTCATGGCGATTTGAATCATCATTCGTGATTAAATTATCATCGACTGGATAATGATCATTCTTCTTCAGGTCAGTATCGTCGGTATTATCTGAGCTTATGGTCACCATGGAGACGGGTCTTGGTTCACCCGTGGGGGATTCGACTAAACTATTGGCATTATTCAGTCTATAGCGATTGTGACTCTTAATCGGAGTCTCGTTTCCAGGAATGAATAAGTCGGAAAGATTGCTATGGTTAGTGTTAAGACTCTTCTTGTGATCATCTTCTGAGCCAAAAATTTTATCTAAATTAATACTGAATCGATTTGTACTAGGTTTATTCTTAGATTTTTCTGACTCATTTTCGTTATCAGAAAAGGAAGATGTATCATTACTGTTGTTTCTCTTCTCGTGCACTACGTCATCCCTCCCGTCATCATCGGAAAAGAAGATGTAGCTACGACGGTTTTTTCGCTTTTCGACCGGTTCACTTTTGCTAGGAGTAAGGCGTGGTCTCTCGTTCTCGCGTTTCTCACGCTTATCACTCTTACTGAATATAGATAAAGTGCGAGCTTTCCTTTCCTTAACTTTTTTCTCCTCCTTTTCTTCCTTTCCATTTTGACCAAATATACGACGAAAACTGTTACGCTTAGGACGTTTTCGTTTTTCCTCGTCATTCATTTTCTCGGATACCGCGGTATTAGAAAAGGATACTGACGAGGAAGAACCTGAAGAGACCGATTGCTTTTCCGACTGGTCGACTTCATACTGAGAGTAAGGACCAGTTGCTTTGTCGACCGATAACATGATTATGTTTTATAAACAAAAACGAAGGAAGGTGTGTCTTTAATGAAGTGTCAGAAGAAGAAAATTTAATAACTCGTGCGTGCTGTTGAAAGACAACAAAGAAGGAAAAACGGTTCAGACAAGTTGAAAGGTAAAATTTTTTTGGTCTTTGAAGATAGTGCCGAGTGACCTTTATCTTCATTGACCAACTATTTATCTATTCCAACTACAATAAATGCAAAAATTTGTGATGCACCGTAGTACAACGACTTTTTAATAACGAATATCGTTTAGCAAGGGAAATGTTTGACAAGGGAAATAAAGTTGATAGATAGTGTCACCATTGAACACACCATTAACGAGCATAAAAGAGGAAGAGTCGATATAAGAAATTCCCACTTGGAACAAAAGATTGTGTCCGGTTTTAACTTTTTGCAAAGATACAGTAAATGAGCGGAGAGCAACAATAAGTCCGCGAGTGAGATAAACAACTGTGGTAATCATGAATAAATTATTTTCATGAGATGAAAATACTGTATCTTATGTCATTATACATCTGTTAAAATTATTCTTTACTGTATTGTAGGTGAAAAGGATATCCATCAGCGCCTCTTCGGGTACAGTCATATTGCACGCCAAAATTTATTGTCCAATGTAATACGAAACACAAAGCACGGATATTAAGAAAATAGAATATTATCCACATAGCATGCACAAATAAATAAGAGTGCGCATATCGGGTTAACATTTTAAGATTTTATTTAATTTTTTTTCATGACAAACATTAGGTCTCATGATCTTTTGCACCTATGCCACGCGTTCTAATTATGGTACAGGTTGTGTTCGTGCGTGCGTATTTTTTCTGTTGAGTCGAATTCTTTGGGAATTTGGGTTCTTCCGGGTGAATGAAGAATTACGAAATGGAAATGAATTCGCCTTTACAGAAATGTCGAACATGGCTCCTTTATTGCATTCATGCGCGTCCATTAATTTAGAAATAAGCATCATCCTTCACTCATCTATCAACTGCAAGCGAAAGCAGTCTGACATTGGTAAATCAATTGTGCATGGGCGGGACGGGATTGTTGTGTTAGTATCTGATAAAGAAGAATGGTGTATGCTAATCAATCAATAAATTATTAAAACTGCAAACGCATCGGATAAGGGTTCGTTCGAATGTTGCACAGCGTTTGGAAAACTAAGTCACTTCGGTACGTCGTTACCACACCAACAAAATAAAGTTGTTTCTTTTGTGTTCTGGATAAATTCCTTGTTCTCACACCAGCCAGTTTTTCGTAACAAGGGCGTATTAACCTATATTGGCAACGTGTGGTGGTTGAGGCTAGGCGTTGACCGCCTTTATCGAGATTAGATGTACAAATACGTCTTTGAAATGACAAGAAAACAAACCCTAATTCATGCCGTGCTGGGCGAAGATTTGCCGAGGCTGATGTTTCGTTCCTTGTTCGG
Organism: Acaulospora colombiana; assembly: GCA_910592055.1. Classification (NCBI taxonomy): domain Eukaryota; kingdom Fungi; phylum Glomeromycota; class Glomeromycetes; order Diversisporales; family Acaulosporaceae; genus Acaulospora; species Acaulospora colombiana. The sequence continues at coordinate 3,826 of CAJVPT010005464.1, read as the reverse complement.
CAATAACTACTAGTTAAATAAATTGTATTCTTAAACCGATGATCACGGGATTCCCCAGATTGGAAAGAATCATGTTTCGTGTGATGAGAAATATCTCCTCTGCAGGGATGATGCTTTGGGAGGGGGGGAATATTGATACCGTTATTTAAACAGGATTGGTGTGACATTGTGCATACATATATTTACTGTCAGGTGGTTTTGATCATGCGTGTATGGGATTCATCGTGCCGTTGGTAAAAAAAATTCTCGATCTTTAGATACAGTATTTGTTTCAGAATCAATCGGCACCATATAAATTATGATGATTCAGATTCAGATCTCATCTTTTTGATATCTTTCGAAAAATTTTTTTGCAGCAATAGAAGATGACCGACTTTCCTCCGCTCAAGAATGATCTGATTATTCGGGCTGCACTTGGTAAATTTCCATCCTCATTATTTTCATTTATACATGTAATTTTTAAAAAAAAAAAGGAACAATGAGAGAATTTTAATTAAGTAATTAAGTAATCATTTATTTATTAGGCGAAAAGACAGAGCGTGCGCCAGTATGGGTCATGAGACAAGCCGGAAGGTATTTGCCTGGTAAACGTGAATTTCATATACCTTATTCAACTGACAATTCACTTTCGCACAACATTGATGGATGATTAATTACTTGGTAAAGAATTTCGCGAAATACGAGAAAAACATGAATTTTTTAAAATCTGCCGTACGCCAGAACTCGCAACGTTAGTCACGCTCCAACCAATCGATCGATATGACGGATTGCTCGACGCCGCTATAATTTTTTCCGATATCCTCGTGATACCACAAGCTTTAGGTCTAGTGGTGGAATGGATACCCGGAAAGGGAATGGAATTGCCGGACCCTTTGGTAGTTCCCGAGGATATCGATCTAAAATTACGAGAGAGTATTGACGTCAACCAGGAATTAGGCTACGTTTTTGAAGCGATTACCATGACACGAAAAGCTTTAAACGGTCGCGTTCCTTTGTTAGGATTCGTCGGGGGACCCTGGACCTTGATGTCTTATATGGTTGAAGGAGGGGGTAGCAAAACTTTTTCAAAGGCCAAGACTTGGTTGTATAAGCATCCTGAAGGGTCAAAGAGGTTGCTGCAAAAGATTACTGATGCGGCAGTAGATTTTTTGGTCGGACAGATTAAAGCTGGTGCGCAGGTAAAGGAGATCGATCAGTTGAAGTTTCGTTATTCCCGAAGAATCAATCATTCAAACATGATCCATTGTTCTAGATGGTTCAAGTATTTGAATCATGGGGTGGAGAATTATCTCCTCACGATTTCGAAATTTTCTCGTTGCCATATCTTTCCCAAATTGCCAAGCGTGTCAAAACGCAATTACAGCTCGATGGCATAGCTCCGGTTCCAATGACAATATTTAGTAAAGGATCTTGGTATGCACTGGAATCCCTATCGAAGATCGGATACGATACGGTCTCATTGGATTGGACCGTTGACCCTGTTTACGCAAAGACGGTCACTAAGGGTAGAGTGACACTTCAAGGAAATATGGATCCCAATGTGCTATACGCCGATCATGATACAATTAGGGCAACAGTGAGAAGAATGTTGGAAGCATTTGGAACAAACGAAAGATACATCGTGAACCTTGGACATGGTATCCTACCCACGGTTGATCCCGAAAATATGAAAGTATTTTTGGAAACGGCTCATAGTGTTGGTTTACAGTTAAACGGCAACCTTACGTAGTTTAACCTTGAGTATCGGGAGGCATTCGAAATGAATTTCTTTGTTTTTCTTTTTCAAAGATGAGATTCGACCGTTTTCACGTGATTTTTTCCTGCAGATCTACGTACTTACAATCCAAACACGCGATGTTATGTACGTCATAGAATTTGAAACACATCTAAAACTTCCTTTCGAAAAAAAAAAAAAAAATCTTTTAGATGCGCGTGCGTGCATGTTATTAATATCGCGAGAAAGATTTTTTCATTGAACAATGTCAATTTCAAAATGCTTGGTAACAGTCGTTGCGACACTAGATTTCTCTGAATAGCATCATCTATATGTGCAGAATCTTTGTCCGGTGATGCTTTTGCTTCTCCAGGTGACGAGAGAATGGTTGAGTTGGCGTACCGGCTGCAATCTCGTATAAAGTTATCGAAATCATGCCAAGATCACTGTGAAACATGTGAAAGTGATTAAATATTTATTGGTGTACGTGCAATAAGACAGAAAGAGAACAAATGTAGTAATGTAGTTTAATCAATCAGTAACAAAATCTTATCTGGACATCCAAAAAGGGTGGCAACAATGACAATCCCGCGTAAATGCACAATGGACTTGATCTTTTTCTTTTTTTTCGTACTTCGAAAATTCCAAAATACAAAAGTAATAAATAATACAATAAATACAATAGAAAATATTGCAATATATTCGAATTCGATTTATATACTGTAAGTCGAATTATTTATTCTTTTTATAATTTATCTACTGTATATGGTATAAAATAAAAGTTATTCATTTAAATAAATGGAAAATCTTTTTATTAAAATATATTAACAATTGATTATAATAGTTTTTAAATCAAATGTTGTTAATACACTATAATTACATAAAAACTTTTTAAAATTCAATAAAATATTAAAATTACTGTTTATATTATAAATATATAAAAATTTTATTTTAAAAATCTTAAATAATTATAATATTTAGATACCATATATAGATTTATGGTATGAACAATAATATTTTCAAATCTTTAAATAATAATTTAATAAAATAATATATATATATTTTTAATTGAATTTATTTTTTATTTTTATTTATCTTTTATTTATTTATTTATTTAATCTGTTATCAAACTAATATAATTTGTTTTTATTATAAATTAATAGAAATAATTACAATTTAAATAACTTTACATATTAACTCACTTGTCATTAAAATTTTTTTTCTAGATATAACTTAGAAAATAATATTTTGCTTCTTTTATAATTTGGATTTTTTTTTAATTATAAATTCAATGTTTATAGATTATTATTATAAATATTTTATTTAATAAATTAAAAATTTGATTATTTTTTTCTTTACATTATTTATCTTTTAATGAAATTTTTCAAGTAAATGATATTTTTGAAGTATATATCTTTTGTTTTGTTTTTTTTTAAATATTGAAATATTTTTTTTCAAAATTTATTATAATATTGTCAATCTTATTTTTTAAAACCTTATATTTTTTATCTTTTTGTATTTTATCTATAGTTTTTTTTTATTTAATTACAATATATCAATACAATAATTATTTTGAATTTTTTTTTAAAAACTTTTTTATATTTATTAATAAAGTTTCTTAATTATTCTTTTTATAATAAACAATTTTATTTTGTATTAATTCATATAATATTCTTGAATTTTTTTATCTTTATCTTTGTATAGATAACAATAAATTTATTTATATAAATCTTAATCTAATTATTATACTGTATTTTCATGAATTATTTATAAACTTTTCTTTAAATAACTTTTTGATTATTTATTGTAATCTTTTTTTATTTAACTAAATATTAGATTAATCTTTTATTTGCATCTTTTAAATCTTAATTCTATTAAAATCAATTATTAAATATATGAATAAATATTTAATTCTTTTTACAAAAATTTTGTATTTTGAATAAATCTTTATTAAATATATATTGGATTTTTTTTTCTAAATACATTAGTCGAAAAAAAATTATTTAGTATACTGCCACTTGTGTAACATTTAGCAAAAAATACTACCACTCATGTAACATTCGGCAAAAAATAAACAATTTGGCAAAAAAAAATACCATAAATAAATCAGCA
>CAJVPT010005463.1:0-12162 GCA_910592055.1 Acaulospora colombiana | reverse complement strand
CTAAGTCTCTATCTAACTCACTTGTCTCTATTTTAAGAATTATTAAAACTCTAAGTGCAACTTCAGGAGTGATTTATCGCTCCATTAGCAGTTCAGATAAAGACCCTTCCAACTGTTAACTTCATTGCCTGCAGGTCACTACTGCAGTTTTAAGTAGCTTGTTTATTATTATTCTTGTTAATAATAAAGTATAATTAATATTTGATAGTACATTTTTTTTTTTTTAATCTATAGTCAGGTCAATATAACTTGTCTTTATTATATAAATATATGATATTTATAAATTATTTAACTTTTATATATTGACTTACCCATTATCAAAAATTATTTTTCTAGTTATATTTAGAAAATATTGAAAAATATTTAACAGAGTAAAACCAATTGAAGTTAATTTTAAAAAAGTTAAACTAAAATTTTTAAAAGAAAAGAAAAGCAAATGGAAAAAAATAAAGAGAAAGAGAAAAGTAATGAATAATTTAGTCAATTTATTTTGTAATTTTTTGTAAATTTTTAATAAATTTTATGAAATTTGTCAAACTTCTTGAATATTTATCAAATTTTAATATTAGATTTGCAACTTTTATTGAATTTTTTGTCATATTATATAATTTTTTGTTGAATTTTTTACTATAGTATACAAAATTTTTTGTTGCAATATTACCAAATTTTGCCAAATTTTTTTATTGCAATATGTTAAAATTTTTTATCAATTTTTTATCAATATTTTAAATATCAAGTAACAACAATAAAAAATAATTTGTTAATGTTTTTATTATTATATTCTATTAAATTTATCAATAATTCAACTGTTGAATGCCATAATTTTGATTAGCGTCAATATAATAGTATTTTTAAAATTTTATATAAAATTTGAAACCAAAAATTAAATATAACTATTATTTTTCCCTTCTTAAATATCAAATGGAAAAATTTGAAATTAATAATAACTCATATTTTAAAAAAACCTAATATTGATCATATGGTTAAAATAATAATCAATATTTTTAAAATATCTAATAACTCAAATAAGCATTAATCATTTGATCCTATTCTAATAAATCTAACTACTAATTAATAATTTATTACAATATTACCTAATATAAAGATTATTATATTAATATTATATTAAAGAATTAAATTTTTAATAAAATTCGAATTTAATGTATTTTATTTTCAGGATATTATGAATATGTGAAAATATTAAACGAAATTAGAAGTAAAGCAGTGACATTTTCAATAAGTTAATAATCCAAAACACACTTCTCATGTGATCAAGGCTTTTCTCGAGAAAAAAGTTGATCAAATTTGAAAGAGTAATTAATTTGTATCACCTGAGCTTTTATATTTCATGTGATTTTGTATATTGCATACGACACAGAAAAAACATTTCCCGGTATGTCATTTTCATACATTATGATCTCATTTCACGTTTTTTTTTTTTAGATTAATTAATTGGGACATTACACACATATGTAGTCGCGAAACGAGTGCAGGTACGTAATTTCCAATGATTTTTCGAAGATTTAGTTTGATTCGTAATACTTATTCAAGTATCTGCGTTTTGAAAAATCTTAGCAAAACACCACCGAATTCACGTTATTCACCCAACAATAATTCGGCAATAAACGTAAACTCGAGAATTAATTTGCTCTCTAATTGCAGTTTTAGAAGCATGTCAAGCAATGTGGACACGACTTCTAGTAGTTTGACTGGAAGTTTGTCAAAGTCGCCTGCTAAATTAAATAGACTTGCAAATGAGAAAAGTCCTTATTTATTGGTAATTATAGTTATGAATTAAGAAAGGTTAACATTTTTTTTTCGACGCTAATTATTCGCGTTTCTTTTCTTTGATAAAGCAACATGCAAGCAATCCTGGTAAATAATATAAAACGTAAGTAGAATTGAATCAATGGAGGTTTCTCAACTACTTGCTTTATAGTCGATTGGTACCCATGGGGAGAAGAAGCTTTCCAAAAGGCTCGAAAAGAAAACAAGCTGATATTTTTGAGTGTTGGATATAGTACCTGCCAGTAAGTCTCTCCTCTCCTTAATTGAAATTTTCTGATTCGATTATTCTTACCCGATTCACGCAATTGTATAGTTGGTGTCACGTTATGGTGAGTCCATGGTCTTCTTTGCGTTGTCTCGAAGAAAACAATTGAACAAAGGATTGTTCATTATCGTGTGCGATTTCCCTCTTTGAAGGCACACGAGTCTTTTGAAAATGAGGCCATCGCGAAGATTATGAATGACAATTTTGTGAACGTTAAGGGTACGTATGCAAGTGATTTATTTTCAATTCTTGCTCTAAGACCTTATAATAAAAGCCATTCCATGATGACCTTTAGTTGACAGGTACGTTACCAGAAATTAGATATTACTATTATTCTAACTTATCGTAAGACGCGATTTTTTTTCTTCATGATTCTATAGAGAAGTTCAACCTGATGTGGATCGCATGTACATGGTAAATTCAATTTATCAAATGAAAACCCATCCATTATGATAATTGTTTTGTACCAACTCACTATTATGATGTTCAATAAAGCTCTTTGTTCAATCAATGTCTGGAGGCGGCGGATGGCCTATGTCTGTTTTCTTGACCGTGAGTTATTTTTACAATGAAAGTTTGTGATGATGGTACTCTAATAGTACTCACTAGCACGTTGTCTTTCATGCAGCCCGAGTTGTATCGTAAGTGATTGAAATATCGAGTCCTTTTTAGATTTAACAGCAATAGACTTTAAAATCCAATTATTTTTAGCCATCTTTGGCGGGACTTACTTCCCCCCGAATGATCAATACGGAAGGAAAGGCGCTGCCCAAATTAACTCTTTCTATTTTATTTGATTTTACACATGTTTATACTAACTAACTTGATAGACCCGGGTTTCCGTCTTTGTGCAAGCAAATTGCTGAAATGTAAGTGAGGATGAATTTGATTTATTTTTAACTTCGTGATTCCTGAATTATGTTTTAACCATGAAATAGGTGGAAGGAACAATCAGACAAACTGAAAAAGGCTGGAGCAGAAGCAATTGAAATGCTTCAAAAATTTACCTCGGTAAGTTGATCAAACTTTGATGACTGCGAATGAATTCATCGGCAGCAACATAATTTACCCTATAATCATTTTCATTGTGATCTAAGGATGAGGGTCGCGGAGGTTCCTCGGAATTGAATTTGAAAATATCACAAAAGTTATACCAATTCTTTGTCGATTCGTTTGATGATGATGAAGGAGGATTTGACGGCAAGAGTACGCATTTCAAACAAGATAGAGCACGCTATTTTTGGTTCCATGGCTAATTAATTAAGATCCATGTTTAATAGGCGAACCCAAATTTCCGACTCCTGTTCAATTTCACTTTTTGCTTCGTCACTACTATTACACCCTTGTTGATCTCGGAAAAGCAGAAGAAAGATTCGCAATAATGTCGATCTCTGAAATCCGTGATCGCGGTACGAAGTTGGGAATTGATTTTAAAGATTGTACAAATGATGCAGAATTCTTAAAGAAACTGCAAGATGTGGTGACGAACCGTAGACAGGCTGCTGAACGCGAATTGGAGATGGTCAAGTTTACCCTAAAGGTAATTTATAAATATTCGCGGATTCTTTAAAAAAATTTTTCCCCGTGATTAATAGGCATGTGTTTATTTGTACTTTTTATTATATCTAAAGAAAATTGCTATGGGCGGCATTCACGGTGTGTAAATATATATCTTTTGGTTATAACATCACAACAAAAAATTGATGATGACCTTTTGATTTGTTATGTACAGATCACGTCGGAAGCGGATTTCACCGGTGAGTGGAGATTCATTTTTCAGATGTGTCCACTCAAAAATCGTCATTGAATCATTTATTTGCCATACTCTAGTTACTCCACTGATAAGTATTGGCATGTCCCTCACTTTGAAAAGATGGTAAAATTTTCGGCTCCACGTGAATATCTACTACCAAGATTATCGACTCTGTCAAGTCTAACGCAAATTTAATTTTAGCTTTATGATCAGGCTCAGTTACTGATGAGCTATGTTGAAACTTATGTGATTTCGGGAGATCATTATTATGCAGATGTAAGGAGTGCGTTATACGGTGACGTGAACGCAATGTTCCCACTTCAGGTTATTCCCGTGGACAATTAAGAACTTATGATTACAATAGGTAGCGCGAGACATTATAAAATACGTGGAAAGAGATCTGAAGGACCCCGAAGGTGGCGGTTTCTTTTCGGCCGAGGATGCCGACTCCTATCCTTACGAGGGTGCAGAACATAAACTTGGTGAGACTTCATTCTACCAATAATTATTACGCACGGAGGTTATCGCTCGCCCAATCCTTCTAATCCTCCAAAATGATAACATCGCTCTGTTTCAGAGGGTGCTTTTTGCGTATGGGAAGAACCCGAGATTAAGGAAATTCTGGGCGATAGGAATTCGGAAATATTTTGCGGGCATTTTGGTGTGAAGTCGAATGGAAACGTTGATCCTCGCAAAGATATTCAGGGAGAATTGAAAAACAAAGTCGGTCTAACTTAATCTCGCATGTGCCTCCTCCTGTCTATTTTACGAATTTGCTCATATGATAAATTTTTACATTTTAGAATGTTTTGATTGAACGTCACGCGCTCGAAGAGACCGCGAATCATTTTAACCTTTCTTTAAGTGAATTAAACGAGATACTTTCGGAATCCAAAGAAAAACTTTTAAGATTCAGGTTTGAAAAGAGACCTCGACCGCACCGTGACGATAAAATTTTAACAGCTTGGAATGGTCAGCAACTTTTTTCCTAATACTTTACTGCGTCAAATGTTTAATTCAAATTTCGATGACAGGACTAATGATCTCTGGCCTCGCTCGAGCATATGACGCGTTACGTGATGAGAAGATTCGTGATCTGGCGGAGGGGGCAGCTAAGTTTTTAAAAGAGCGAATGTACAACAAGGAGAGAAAAGTATTGTTGAGAAGTTTTAGGGAGGGTCCCAGTGATGTTGAAGGATTTGCAGATGACTATAGGTGACTTTGCATTTCATCTTGTTAACTTTTTTCGCACTTAGTTCATAATGGACGACTAAAGAAAAATCTTTCATCTTTCCAGTTATCTGATCGGAGGTACACTTAAACTCTATCGTTTCTCCCTTAACCATCATTTCATCATTTTATTTTGCAGGGTTGCTCGACCTCTACCAGTCAACTTTCAACGAATCATACCTTGAATGGGCGATTGATTTGCAGGACACGCAAGATCGATTGTTTTATGATGAGAAAAATGGTGGATATTTTAATGTCAAGGAAAACGCCAGAGACATTTTGGTTCGATTGAAGGATGGTACGTGATAAATATCCGTTGACTATTAAAGATTTTCCAACACTAACGATGAATTATTGTACGAATCCTCCTCAACGCTTAGACCACGACGGTGCTGAACCCTCAGCGTAGGCTAACTCCCCAATCTCGTGGGAATAGCATTGCACAACCTATTAACTGATAACATTTAATATTTATTTAGGAATTCGGTTTCGATTAGTAATTTGATTCGTCTTGGACACATCGTTGATGGCTCTGATTATAACCGCAAGGCCGAGCAATCGTTGAAATTCTTTGCGGGAAAGTTAAGCCGCGCGCCATTTTCAATGCCAGCAATGGTTTCTGGCTTGATGCTGCATCAGAAGGGTGTTAAGCAGGTAGAGGTCATAATATCCTTTTTTGCATATTTAACGAGATTTGATATCACCTTTTATCACTTCCTTTCATCAGTTGATAATTACCGGGCGCAAACAAGAATCGAATGTTCAACAATTTCTCAATATCATTCAATCAAAATTTATTCCAAGTAAAGTTCTCTTGCGGGTAAGTCCAGAAGAGAGTTTAGTGATAAAAGAGAGGAATGAATCCGTGAAAAGCATTTTAGAAAGCGAATCTGGCGGTCTCACGTCATCGGTTCATATTTGTGAAAATTTCACCTGTGGCAAGCCGATTCGTGAAGTCGGAGAGTTGGAGGACAGGCTCAAGGAATAAATAGGTTGTGCGAGCGAGAAAATGAGGCGGAGCGCTGGGTGGTTCTCATGCACTTTACTTGTAAAAGAATGTTTCGGTCAATGTTAAGGAATTAGTATTGCTTTACGAGGCTTCCGATTTGTCAATTATTTTATTGATTAATTAATACAAACGGGTCAATTCATTTTTGGGGTCTTTATTCACTTTTTAATAATGACAAATCTTTTATTTAAAAAATAAAATATTACACATTTAATTTCTATAAGTTCAATGTGTAAACCCGTAAAAAAATTTTCATGATTTTTTTTTTTTTAAAGTACAATATTCACCACCCTCCTTACAAAACTTGACAATCATATCAGCTTCTGTTGTAACGATTCGATGCTGAAAAATATTTTCGCCGCTGGAACAAAAATTTTAGTGCAGTCAAAACAGGCGATTGTTTTTTTGCAACGCATACATCTAGTACATAATCATCAGCCTGAAATCTTCCAGAAAGAACTAGCCCACACCACCGCCCTTGAATAATTTTGCGATCACCTCATGAGACGTGTAATTGCAGGTTTCTATTACGTAAACCTTATTACAGCTTTCCCATAGACGAGCATTTTATTTCTCTTTAAAGGTAAAGGATGTGTGAATGTAATCATATGTGTGTAACATTAATCGTATGTGTACTATTATATCGGGAATAACCGGTTCTAATTAATCCACCCATGTCTTAATTAAGACTTCGTGCAAAAAACACGTACATTTTGGTTTTCGCGATAATTAACTATTACAATTTGTTTTATTATTATAATACAAAGGAACTTAATTTATCCTTAAAGAAGTTCATATACGTACTGCAAATACTTTATATTGTATATTATGACTATGAAAATAATGAATCTACTATACGTCATTCAAAGAGAATATTATTTGCCTCTTCGCTAACAATGTGAGGTCTTGCCTGATTGAAATTTTCGACGCCGAATCTTCTCAAGAGCTCGCTTTCTATTTGAGGGTAAATTTCGTCGCTAGTGCTTCCGACAAAGGTGACCAATATATTGCGTTTGGAATAATACTCCAACAAAGGCTCTGTCAATTCTCGATGTTTCTGAAGTCGAATTTTAAATACCTCCTTGTGAAATAAAATGTACGAATGAGTTTTGTCCAATCTTCTTGCATCTTTAAGAAGTTCACCGGGTAAATACTTACAGCGTTGTCGTCGGATCTTTTTGACAATTTTTCGCCAGTGATGTCGTCGATACCATGCGTCTTCGGAGGATTGTAACTCAAGTTATAGACACGTCCCGAGGGGATATGCACCCATCGATCTATAATTATTAGTCTTTACTCGGTTATTCTTTTTTTTTTCTCTTCCAAGTCTGCTAACGAAATTACGATTGTCGTGAAAAACTCGTACCCATGATTCTTTGTAATATTACATCCTCGGGCACGTGTAAGTTGATTACTAAATTTAAAGGTTGGCCAGTCAAAACCAAATTTTCATCCAATGCCGTGGCCTGATTAATGGTTCGTGGAAAGCCATCCAACAACCAATTCTGATCGCACGTGCCACATGCAAAATTAAAATTAAATCTCGGCTTCGTACGTAATCATTGACCTATTTGCGCATGAAATTTTACCTTTCGTTTGATAATCCGAAGTTCATTAGTTATAAGTTCGATCATAATATTATCCGGGACATATGCTATTTTATAACATAAATTGGTTAGCTTTGTCGATCATTCCCATCTATGACTTTGTGTGAGTTGAGCGGTTTCTGGGCTTCAACGATTAATCGGTATGTGATTCTCACCTCCTCGCTCAATTTCCTTTGCTGCGAATTTTCCAATTTCTGTGCCATTTGCTATATTTCGTCTCAGAAGGTCCCCGCTTGATATTGCGGCAATGTTAAAGTTTTTTTGTAAACGAGCGGATTGGGTTCCTTTTCCGGACCCCTTTATACGATTCAGAAAAATGATTGCTATTGTCAACAAAGACGCTTTTGTTTTTTCCATTCTACTTTACTATTCACATCACAATCTCCGATTATCGTACGAAAAAATTAGTGACGTACCGGACTTCCAAGTAACAAGATACGCATTGCCATGTTTCCCATAGTGGGCGAGGCATTTTTCACACAGGTGGACTCATGAAACTGTCTACCGATGCCCATAGCAGCACGTTTTAAAACAATTGACTTAAACTGTTCGCCTCGTCGTAAACTCGAAAAACCACGTGATGAACGAAGAAAACTCATTTTTATCGTCATATCTGCAAAGTGGATGTGTTTATAGCCTGCTTTGAACTTCGTATGCGAAATGGCAGCAGAATTATAGAGTGCGTGTGTATGCGGAAAAGGGTGCGAAAAAATGTATAGAAGATACACGAAGTGAAAATTCTGTTAACCTAACCGATGGAATAGTTTTTGTGTAAGATGGCTTGTTTATACTTGGTTAATATGCTGTAACATTATTTGGCATCACATGAAATTGTACCACTCAACACGTTAATATATATGTGAACCTTAATTTTGAATTCTTTAACTGTAATACTTTTGGCGAGCCGGTTAACCGACCTGAATATGGAAAAGTTGCTCGCTCACCTGAGCCCTGACAATTTCTCATCCGTTATTTACATACGTGCGCATTGCGTGCTAATGAACTTATGGAATTGCCGAGATTTCATCAGTTTCACAATGAAGATTAATCCACGTACTGTATATGTATAATATATAATAATGTATGATTTACATGACGAGCGATATCAAAATAAACAATCATTTAGAAATTATTTGACCACAACAGTACTGATTTTTTTTTTTTTTCACTTATATCTAGAGTTTTCCGAATTGTCGTTAATTTGAATTGTTATATAATAAAACTTTAATTGCTAGTACTTGGAGGAGTTGAAAATTCAATAATCACATTGGTTTCTTTTTTGACAAAAACACTTTTTTTAATATATAGTATTTTAGTTTATAAAATAAAAAGTTTATTTTATTTTATTTTTGCAAATGCAATTCTATATTGCATTTATTTAAGCAACATCGTAGATATTATAATTAAACTTTTATCTCTAATCTAATTAACTTGTTAATCTCAAAATTTTTATTATTGTTAGTTTAATACTATTGATTATTTTATTTATTTATTTATTTTTTTTTTTTTTAGTCCTCTATTAGGTTAGGTATGTATGTTTTATTAAATGTTTTGTATACTTTACATTAAAAATGTATTGCTAAAACTAAATCTCTATCTAATTCACTCATCAATATTATCAAAACTCTAAGTACAACTTCAAAAGTGATTTATTATTGCATTAATAATTCAGATAAAAAGCCTTCCAATTACTAACTTTATTGCTTGTAAGGCACTACTGCAGATCATTCTGTGATGTTTTGACAAGCTTAAAACCCAATCACTTTATCCTATATTTATATTTTTGTTAAATTTCTTGAGGATTTTTATCTTCTTCTAGGTTTTCTTCTTCTGATAGTGCTTTTCTTTTCTTGAAAGATATAATTTTCTGATCTATTAAATTTGAAGGTCTTTTAGTCTTACCTATTCTATTGATTCCTTGTAACTGTTTCCATTTAATTATTTTTTTACATCTCTGTTTCATATTCTTTTTTAAACTTGGTTACAACCTTTTTTTTATATATTTAACATTCATATTTGCACTTATTTTTCTATATATTTTCCATAATATTTTAGATCTGCTATTTTTAAAATAAAAATACTTTTTATTAGGTTGATGCAAAAACTTAAAATATCTTGATTAGTTTTAGAAGTTTGTTTCATTAGTCTAGAGATCTACTTATTAAGTTTCCCAAGTTTTTCTTAATCATTAGTAACCAACTTAATACTTTTTTCTACAACCACCTCTTTTCTTTTTTGTATAAGTTCTTTAAAGTTTCTAATAATTCCATCTACTTCTTTATTCCATGCTACTTATAGTTGATTCTTATAGACTGAATATTCTAATAAGTATTTTATAACTTTTTCTCATTAATTACATGCAATACATTTCACGTGCTTATATAAATCAGGTCTTCTTATAGTCAATTTACTTAATATTAATAGCTTATTATTGATTAGTTTAATAAGAAAGCTTCTTTGTTGAGATTTCTTAAAGAATGTATCCCATGTGTATCCATTTTTTATTCTTTTTCACATCAGATTCTATGTATAAAATTGGTACTCTAAAATTTAATGGTTCTATTTTTCTCCATTCTGTTTTACTGTATTTATTAATAGACTATTATTTTATTGTTAATATTTTTAACAAACTATCTAATTGGATTATTTAAAGTCTTATTTTATCAATTGATTTCTGTGATAATCTTATATAAAAGGAGATCTTTTTATTCAATTGGTAGGAGTTTTAGGGTTTTTTAACAAGATATCTGCTTCTTTATTATAAATATTATTGAAATGTACCTTAACTTTGATGAGCTTTAGATCTATATATATATATATATTTTATTAACTATAGCATTTATATCCAAAAAAATTAATTTTTTTTTTTTAGCCATCTCTTATATGTTCTCTTTAGATTCTTTTTTCTTATTGTTTTCTATTTGAAAATATAAACTTGACTGTCTATATAAATCTTAATTGTGCTATTAATAAAAACTATTAGAATTATCATTATAATTATTACTAATTCAACCCTTATAAATGAGAGCCAGTTATTTACTTCTGTTTGAAACTTGTTTTTTTTTCTATTTTTCCTATCTAAATCCAAGCAGGTCTCATTTTCATTTCTTTATTTTCTTAATTAATTAATAATTCATTAAAATAGAAGGTTAATTTTTCTTTTGATCCAAGATTGTATTGAAGTATTTCTATTAGGTAGTCTTGTTATACTTTTTCTTTAATATTTTTCCTGATAATAGTTTTTTCTTAAGTTTCAATATTTACGTAATTTACTTTGTCATTTTGAAACATAAAAGGATTCAAATTATTGTAAATCACTTCTTGAATCCTTTTTTTCAGGATTGTTTTGAAATTGAAGATTTTTAGTTCTTGTACTCTTCTAATGAATTTTTTTATATTAAAATATGATACTAAATATATTTCTCCTATACTTCTCTTTATAATACTAGTTAAAAAATATTTATTTGATATAATGTTACTCATATAACATTCATAAAAAAAATAATCAATTCAGTGTATTAATAACATAAATAATCATCAATCAATTTTTACCATATAATTCAGCATAAATACTATAGATCATCAATCAATTTCTACTATATAATTTGATATAAATAAATTGTCAATCAATTTCTACTATATAATTTAACATTATTTGTCATATAATTTGTACTATTTTTACTATATATTTCATTAAAATTTTCCTTAAAAATCATTAGAAATTCATCAAAATTTCAATTATATCAAAATTTATATATTTGGTAAATTTTTAATTATATATTATATTTATAATTTAAAGAAATTATAGCTAAATATTTACAAGAATCTTGCCGATTTGAGGTTCTATATCTAAATGGAATAAATAAGTCAAAAATATTATGAATAATGATTATATATTCATATCTATTTGAATAAAATTCAATACTTTACAATTCAATATTTGTATCATTTTAGATTCAAAATAAAATCTATTTTCTATTAAATTAACCAGTTTATACTACTAAATAAAGACTAATTAATATTTAATAATATTATTCAGAAAACTTATCAAATGTATAAAGAAGAATTGAACTTGTTTTCTATATAAATTGATACTTTTATTATGATTTACGAATTTAGCTAATATAAATAAGCCCTTAATATTTTATGAAGACATAATAGAATTAAATATTTCATTTTCAATTTAGCATCTATCATATTGATTTATACTATTATTGAATTTTCATTATCTTTCATAAATAGTTTTTGAAAGTCTATAGTTTCATAAAATACCTTATAATATTTGACTAATAGATCTAATATTTCAGTAAATATCTCTAAATTTGATTTTTTTAGATACAAATATTTCCTGAAAAATATTTAGATCATTGATTATTATCTCATGAATATTATATTGTTAGCCTTAATTATTAGTTATATTTTTCTTTGATTATTTATTATCTATAGTCCTTGTCTATCATATTACTGTAGTTCTATTTTTAGATCATGTGACACATGTGATACAAGGTGT
>CAJVPT010005462.1:0-12163 GCA_910592055.1 Acaulospora colombiana | reverse complement strand
TGAAAGTATAAAGACTTTATTAGCAAAGAAGTATAAAACTTCTTGCAAACATCTTTTTTGTGTGTGGTCAGAGGATTAGCGGAAAGAGTCCTATAATATAAATTATATTACAAGTACTCAAATATATATATATATATATATACTGTATATATATATATATATATACTGTATATATACTTGAAATTAAAATATATTTTATATAATTACACCAATAGACAATCCAAAATAGAATAGACAAAAAGTTGAATTATCAAATCCAAGACTAGCACAGGTATACAGGAGACCTAGTTTAAGAACAAATAAATAATGGGCACATATGGAATACCTCTTTCAAAGAATTACAAAGAAAATGTTTTCTTGTTAAAATAACTAGTGACAAGTTATCCACATTAACAAAGCTAGCCACAAGAAGATTAGACTTATACAAAAAAGTGAAATGTCACACATGTGGATAGCAAGAAGAGACAATAGAACACTTGCTAGAATGTTCAGTATACAAAACTCAGTGTTAAGAAGCCTGGTAGAAGGGTATGGAAAATATGATACAAGGTTTCAACAAATTCCTGACAGATAGAAAAAAGAAGTCAAAATAAAAAGAGATAAGTCTAGCAGTTGATGACAGAATGGAAAGAGAAGAAATGGATAAGAAAATAACTCAACTGATAGAAAGAATCTTAAACATTAGTTGGAATATACTTAGTTTTTATATAGGGTTGATTGAAAAAGACCTAATAGATGAGATAGTAGACTCGAAGTATTATAAAAAGAGAATTGATAAAGAAATAAGAAAGTAAATAATGAAGATGCAGAAGAAAACATGTAATCACTTCAGAAAGAAAATTTGAAATATTAGATATGAGATGGTGATAAAGTGGAATAGATGTTGGGAATCAATAAAGATGATAAGATCAAAAGGTCAACATATTTACAGAACTAAAAAAACAAGATTAAAGTATCAAGAAATCAGTCATATCAAGTATTGTTAAGGGAAGAAGAATTAGAAAACATAATACTCAAACAGGTTTTACAAGATGGAGTAAAGTATAGGATGAAATGATTGGGTTTTAATCTCTGTCAGAACTTGAAAAAGTGATCTGCAATAGTAATCAGTAAGAAATGATGTTAGAAGTTGAAAGGGTATTTACCTGAACTCCAAATGGTGTGATAAATTACTCTCAAAGTTGCACTTAGAAAGATAAAACAATCAAGATGAGTGAGTTAGTTAAAGAATTAGCTTTAACACCTTATGTAATATATACAGTTTACAAATATTTAATAAAGTATACACAACTAACCTGACAGAAGACAAAATATATATATATATTATATAATAATTTTTTTAATATTCAAACTCTTTATTCACTCTTTCCACTAATCCTTTGATCATACACAAAAAAGATGTTTGCAAGAAGTTTTTATACTTTCTTGCTAATAAAGTTTTACCACTTTCTTTAAACCAATACAAAAAGTTCTTTCAGAACTCTCTCACTTCCCTTCCCTCTTGTTTACAACCTCCTTTGAACAAACTGAACTCTTGTAACCTGCAAAGTTCAGCTTTTACCTTTACTACCAATGGCAAGAAAGTTCCTAAAGGAAAAAGGATCAACAGTGAAGTACTGCCTACTTTTTAGTTATGGTGGAGATAACAGAGGTTTTGTTCCAGTCAAAGGACTCACTTTTCCACCCTTTGACCGGTCTGTGGTCTCTCAGAGCTACCTTTTTCATGACTTTCTGGAGAATTTTGCCTACCTCAGCTTGATCCTAAAATTTTGGGTAGCACAAATCTCACCAATTCTGATTGGTTGACATGAAACACTTTGGATAAGATTGATAAACAAACTCCTATGGGTCACCTCACGTGTCTGAATGCATTTCCTCAGCTTCATAAGAACCTGGGATCCACTATAAGTCACATGTTATCAGTGCGGGTGGATACAAGACATGCTACTGACACATCATTGGATACAAGGAAAGGGTCTGTCTTACTATGGTAAAGGTCACAAGATGCTCGATTGACCTTTTTCAAGTCAGAGCCACCTATTTCCTGATTGTATGTCAGGTAGGTTCCCAACCTCTACTGCTCAGAAAAGTCTAAACTAGAGAAAGCAGAAAGCTATCAAGAATACTTAGTAGTAAAGTCTGTGCACAAAGCAACCCAGGAAGTTTTCATCCTATCTTCAAAAAATCCCAAGCTGGAAGACTGAAAGGCTAATGCTAATTTATCAATCAAAACTCAAGTCCAAAAATGTCAGCAATGATATGCGAGCCGGTCAGATAATCTGGGAGATTCTCATTGATCATTAATACCAACGGCTATCAGCAGGGTATGTCTACCGTGAAGCTAGGTACTATCCTTACTATAAGAAATTAAATCTGAAATAAGAGGCATATATAGGTAAGTACTCCCATATTTAGATAGAAATGGGTTTAATTGATAATATACTGGAAGACTCTCAAGTCACTCATGCGAACATCAATATACCACCTGGGCCTTCCTAATTACTCCCTCCCTACAAGTCTTAAAACTGTAAAGTTTCCTTAATGGTCTTTATCTTATCTCTGTAAAAGACTCAGTAAAAGGATCTCTCTCCAGACCTGTTTATAGAAAAATTCAGAACAAGACAGGTATGGGCCAAGAAACAAAACTGATACCTGCTTTAAATGGCACATGACTGTTCAAATTTTTCTTTTCTTTTTCTTTTACTATTAATTTTAGACACCAGTATGCTCTAGGGATGCTGGTTTTTTCTTTTGTAAAAGAAAGGGCAATAAGCCTTGATGTAGCTTTAGAAATAGCTTTCGCTTATCATTATCTTTATAGTCACCGAATATACATTCTTGTACTTATGTCTCGCACTATGCATATATGTAATTTGGAAAACAATAAAGTTAGACATGAGCCCATCAAAAAAAAAAAAAAATTCAAACTCTTTCCGCTAATCCACTATTTTCCTAAAAATTTCCTTTTTTGATAAATGTTTAGAGAAAAAGGATAACACAACCCAAGCTCAGCAAATACAGTAAAGAAAAAGCTCTATAAACAAGCTACCAGGAGAAGAGTATATAATAATAACATTAGTACTTTATTCATCAACTTTTGAGGGAAAGGAAAAACAAAAGTAAATCTGAATCACAGTAAGGCCAAGGGATCCAACATCAACTTTCCTAGCTTCCAACCAGGCCAGTGCAGATTTACATCTTTCTAGACATTAGAAGGAACCTGACAATATAGTAATTTTAACTGGTAAACCAATCAAAACTCAAAATTTACAAGACCCAAGAGGATGTTAGGAACCCAAGAGCAACAGTTAGAGATTACAGTAACAACACATTAGCAATATATACAGTAAATAACTAGTACATAATGTAAACATGAACATGTCTCTTTAAACAATAGAGACATAACAACAGATTACATGATGTGTCTCTAAATAGATAAACAAGCTCAACATGTGTTCTAGCTAATCACAAAACACATTCCTCACATCCAGTTTACCCCTTAATAAATTCAGTACATGTGTTACTGAAATTAACAAATAAACAGATAAACAACTTGCAACTTATATTTACTCCACAATTGATCTATTAGCACAACAAATAGATTAGGGAATTTCCAGTAATACTATCTGAATAAATAAACAATAAATAGAGTTAATTCGCAAAGTGTGACCCATCCAATAATCACGTAACACAGCCAATATGGATAGAACACAACGTATTCTTTATATAGTAAATAAAAGGGAGGAGGATATTTTGAATATCTTAATTAAGTTTTCAAGAAAGCATAATGAAACCTCAGAACTATGGGTATCCCAACAATTGATAAGGCAAAAAGAAGAAGATTTAAAAGAAAAAACAACTCCCATACCAAAGACTTTTACTATCCTAGATAGTATTATTACTAATATCCTAGGAATAGACAAAGCAACATTCCATAAGAAACAGATCCTTACTCAACATATTCTATACCTATGATAACAAGGAAAAGAAAAAGAAGATCTTTTATAGCCCTATATAGAAGAAGAATTCATAGAAATTATCAAGAATGCAAGTGATCCATAGATAGGGATCTCAATTTTTATCCAAATCCAAATGATCCACGGATTTGATCTGAATGAATCAGATCGGATTTTAAATTTTTTGATCCATTTGTATACGAATCGGATACAAATTTCAAGTTTTAAGATAATTAAAAAAAAACCTCCTGGTTTTTTTTTTATATTCCTTTAACACCTTTACATATTTCTTTAAAATTTTGTGATATTTTTTACAATATTTTTCTCCTTGCAACATTACTGGTATTATTTATATCAAATAAAATAGAATATGATAGTTCTTTCAATGATTCCAATAAAAAAAATAATGAAAGTTTCAGTTTAGATAACTATGAATTGAGCGATATTAGTAATGTTACTACAAGTAGTTTTTTGAAGATATCATCGAGTAATAAAATAAATTATAGAAGTAAAGTATGGAATCATTTTACAAAGGATCCCGATTTCAATAAAAATAAAAAAGTTTTCTGCAATTATTGCAACATCAAATATATCTGTAGTAGAGGCAGTATCTTTAATCTTTTTAAATACTTAGAAAAAAACTACCTGATAAAAATAAATCCAACTTCCGATAAACCTTTAATCAAAAATTTTTTTAATATTACAGTGGTTAGTATAAATATATTTATTAAATTTAAACCCATGCTAAATTTATTTTTTATATAGTGGATACATGAACCTGAAAAAATAAAACAAAATCTTATTCAATAGATTGTTATAAACCAATACTTTTTTACAATCATAGAAGAGCCAATATTCCATACATTTATCCAATCAATTTCACAAAAAACTAAAATACTAGCTGCTACAAGAAGTGAAGAGTCATATTTCATTCATCCTCGATATTTGGACATCAACTTTAATAAAGGCATTTCTAGTAATAACTGTACATTTTATCAACAGTGATTGGAAAATGCATAATATAACATTAGATTTTGTACAAATCTGGGACATGTATACAGGTGAAAATATCAAAAAAAGTTTTATATCATGCTTAAAAAAATATATGATACAAAAGAAAGTAAATCTATTTTACATTAATATATTGCAGTTACATAACATATATATATATATTTTTTTAAAGATAATGGGAATAACAACTGACAATGCATCAAATAACTTGTCATTTATTAAATCATTGGAAGAATGGGGAAATTTGCAAGCAATTTCTTTTGATGTAGAAAAAAACCATTTTCAATGTCTTGCATACTGCATTAATATCGGGGTTCAAAAAGCCTTGAATATACTTGCAAATAAATTGCAGAAGGTAAATTTTTTATAGATAGGTTATTTTATTTTTATATTTGTAGCTAACTTATGTATATATAGTTGTATAGGCTTATCGTAAAAATACGATCCTCACCTCAGTGATGTGAAAAATTAAATACAGCTTGCAAATCCCTAGGAATGGAAGCTTTGAAACTAATTTTGGATGTAAAAACACATTGGAATTCAACATATGAAATGGTGGCTTATGCTATACAGCTAAAGCAGTAAGTTTAATTTGTTTTTATTGATATTTATTTTAATTTTAATTTAAAAAATTTATATATAGGTAATCGAGTATATTACAATATCAAGCCAAGAATTAAAACAATATATATTTATTGACGATGAGTGAAATATATTCGGGTAGGTTGTAGAATTGCTCGGTCAGTTTAAAGAAACAACAAAAATAATTTCAGCTTCAAGCTATTCAACACTTTCCTTGATCATCCTTGGGTATAATACATTAATTGACCATTTCGAAGATATATGTAGTAAAAAAGAAGCCGACAAAACAATAAAAGAAACAGCTCTGCTTATTTAGAAAAATTTAAAGAGTA
Organism: Acaulospora colombiana; assembly: GCA_910592055.1. Lineage (NCBI taxonomy): Eukaryota > Fungi > Glomeromycota > Glomeromycetes > Diversisporales > Acaulosporaceae > Acaulospora > Acaulospora colombiana. Next base: position 6,282 of record CAJVPT010005462.1, on the reverse strand, counting down.
TTATAACAAGACTAGTAAAGTAAGCTTACTGGCAGTTATTTTAGATCCGAGATTTAAAATAGAATATTATAAAATAAATAAGTGGGAAGAAATGGCCAGTTAAATTAAAGAAAGGTAAGTATATTTTTATATTTTATTAAATACGATAAAATAAATTTAAACATGTTGCAATTTTAAAGTTTTTTAGAAGCTTTTCAAAAATACAAGAAGCGTGGTATAGAAAATATTACATCAGGCAGTGGCAAAGATATCCAAGGGACAATTAGTTTGAAGTTGTTTAAATGGTGCATGTAGAAAAACCAAATGAATTATAGCTGTATTTTTCTCTTCCAAATGTGGATGACAAAACTGATATATTAGAGTGGTAGAAAATGCATAAACATTAATTTTCATATTTGATACTTATGGCACGTGATTATTTGGCAGCATCTGCAATAAGTGTTCCATCAGAACAAGTCTTTTCAACATGCAAAAATTTAATAACTGACAAAACAAATTGACTATTAGGCAAAACAGTCAGAGTATACATGTGCTTGAGGTCAGGGTGGAAAGGGCCTTTGACAAAAAATGCTGGTGATTTATTTAAAATTTTATTTTTTTTATTGTATTGTTTAAAGTATTGTCAGAACTATCTTTATTGTTTAAACTTTTTCTAAGATAAAAAAAAATTTTTAATGAAGCAAGCAGCCATATGTTGCAGCATTTATTTATTTATTTATTTTTTTTTTTTAAACTGGCTCATCCTTACTTTATTTAGTGAAAAGATTTGTTGTTTGTATGACTATATTTACAACTTTGTATATCTTGATTACAAATAAAGTTATCTAAAGAGATTATTTTGACTTATCGATCGGCTTATTGCCATCCACTGCAGGGTCTAACATGCCAAGGGGAGCTAGTTAGTGTTAAAATTGTAAGAGAAAGTAGAGAAGGGGTTTGTGTTGTCATGGAAGATATCATCCATGTAGTAGTTTATGAGGTTGACATACTGATCTTTGATTGTTAGATCTTCAAATCTTTCCTCTAGTGATATTCTGGATTGCCTTTTGCTTTTGAAATGTTTTTTAACTCAAGTTATATCATTTTCTTTTTCCTAAAGATTGGTTTGTAAGCATCTTTCTGACCAGATTCTTTTGAGGTAGCTTCTAAAGGTATTGATGCATTTGTTTATAATTTGCTATGTTGACACTTTAGATTCTATAAAATCTAATATTAGAATACTGAAATCTTTCCTAATTATCTCTTTAATTAATTCCTATAGAAAGGATTCGTACTGCATGATTTCTAACTTGGATATTCTTTCCATAAGGGTTCTTGGTGAGTTTGTTGTTTTAAAATTTTTTAGTAGATTGGTCAGAATGTTTTGATATTTTTTCTATGTATTTGTATGCCTGTATAGCAAAAGAATGGGTGGGTGATCGTTTCTGTCTTTTAGCACTTTATACAGCAGTTGTTCTTGAAAATCTTAGAGTTTCTTTGATGAAGTTTGTTGAAAGTGGAAGTTTATTGTTCCAAAGGTTGATTGCGAATTTCCTGTTGTGTTAATCTTAAAAAGATGTCGTGCCATAGTTTATGTTACCGAGATTAATGGATTGGAATATTCCTTGCCAATCTGTGACTGAGTTTTGGATTTGATTAATCCAGTCTCTATTTCTTTTAAGTAATCTTCATTGTGCCAAGTGTTTGATATGAAATATCTGCTTACAGAAGAATTTGATTGGCATGTCGATAATATTGTTTCTTCATATTTTCACTGTATGAATGAGTTTGATGTTTGAAAGAATGTGTGTCAGTCTAGACCCAGGTTTCATATTTAGGTAGTTGATTTTAGCTAAGGAATCGGCTAGTTCATTTCCTGGAATACCACTATGTGCTTTGACTTTGTGTAAAGAGAATTGAATGTTGCGTTGATTGTATCTATCTATTATGAGTTGCATAAGACATCAATTTTTTGTTGTTCTAACTGACTACTGTAGAGGACTATTGAATGTTTTATATATAGCATGGATTGTCGCTTGGCTATTTGTATATATATCGATAAGTGAGTTTGGTGGAATGGTTACTATCATTGTGAATATTGCCATTAATTCTGCTCTGGTGTAGGAGGGGAGCCTTGTATTTGTCCTTTGAACTCATGATAGTTGTATTGATGGTTGTTGATACAGGTCATTGAGTTATCTGTATATGCAACGAAGTTGTGTTTGTTGTTGTTGGAGATAGAAATGTTGACTAGTTCATTGATGATTTCATGTCTGGAGTGATGCTGATTGCTATGCCTTGTCCGAAGATAGATGTATTATATGATCACCATGTCTTGTAAGTATTAGATTGCCAGTAAAGAGATGTTTTAGGATTTCCATTTGTTTCAGTTGTGATTATTATATCCTATGAGTTATCTATACAGTATTGAAACCATAATTGTCTTTTAGTCTCCATGGATAGACCTTGTAAATTTCTAGTATTGATTTTCCATATTTGTTTGTTTTGTTTATTGTGTATTGAAATAATTTGTTGAGGAGAAGATCTTATTGATAATGTTTCCATATTTTGCTCGTTGTTGTGATTACTCATTAATTGAAGATGGTTAGAGGGCTTGTGTTTATAGTGGGTGTAGAGTTTATTGCAGTGGGTGTTTGTTGTTGACATGCTGCTGCAATTTGTGAAATGGATGATTCAATTTTATCCATTTTGTGTTCTAGATTTTGTTGTGTTTGTCTAATGTCTTGAGCTGAACTGATGGCTCTGTGTTTGCGGGATGTGTTAGATAAGATGCTTTGTGTGTCATCGTTTTCTATAGTTTGATTGTAAGTTGAGGTTTCTAGGTCTTCCTTAGTTTCATTGTTGAAGCAGTCTTGTAATTCATCTTCAATGTGATCTATTCTGTTATTGACTTCCTGTAGTTGTTCTCGAATGGATTTGATTTCTTGTACTAGTTGTTGTAATAGTGGAAGGATGTTTTGTGTTGGCATTTGGGCTATGTTGGTATTAACTGAGGTATTTGCTAGATTAGTGGTGCAAAAGATGTTGTGTTGTTTGTTGAGTGTTTTGGTTACCTTACATTGGTAGATGTGCCAGCAGGTTTGTATCTTTTGTAGAGATGGCCAAATTTCTTGACATTTGGGTGGCTATTTGTTTTTTTCTGGTTTTAATTGGACACTCTTTTGTTTGATGTTCATTATTGAAGCAGATATTACATGTTTGAATTTCTGGATTATTCCAACATAATTCAGTATTACCAAGTAATAGGTTAGCATTAAGTGCTTTTGTCATGGATTCGTCATCCTGGAAACCCAGGATTGCGAAACATTTTCTTCTATAGTTGATAGAGCGTGGAATGTAGCATGTTTGTGCTTTGATATCTAAAATAAGTTCAGAGAGGTTGCAAGCAGTAGTGTTGGGTGGGAGGTTGATAAGTTTTAGGATGAATCTGTTTCTGTTTTCTTTGATTTGATGTGTGTTTAAGAAAGGGAAGATGCATAGTAGGTCTTCTTAGAATGGGATAAATTAATGTTTGCTAATCTTGTCATAGTTCTGTTGATTTTGAAATTCTATTCAGGCTAATTGCTATATACCGATTGTTTGCATTTTAATAGATTTAATTTTGCCATATTTAGAGAAGATTGCTTATAGATCTGCATATAAAATATTGAGTGGGATGTCCCATGCTCGTATCATTTTATTTTTGGCTTCTATACCATTATAGACTGGTGCTTCTTGCATTTGTAAAGTTGTGTTCTCATTAATAACTAAGTTTTGTGCTCTATCTGTATCTTTTTTGTCTTCAAATAGTGCAATAATATTTTTATTGTTTTGTGTTTGTTATGTTCTAATAGAGATGAGGGAAATGAAGTGGATGAGATGTTTTTGGAGAAATTTGACTTTGCTGCTTTCATCTTTGTCAGGAACATTATCTATTAAGATGAACATCTTGTATTTTTTTCTGCCATATTCCGTTTGCCAGTTTGTGGGTCTAGTTTCAATCCTAAGTATTGTATCATTAGATCTAGTGTTATTGAGTGGGTCTTAAATAGACTCGACCTCTTCAAACCTGTTATCTGCTGGGCTGTCTTCTGATCTGAAAGCTCTTGGGGTTGAAGATGTGCTGTCATATTCAGCTTTAAATGTTTGGGTGTCATGAATGTTAGACATGTTTATAGGTGAGTTTTGATTTGTGATATTGTTTTGAAGGGGGAAGACGTGTTTGACGTATGAACTGACATATTTTGTATATTTTTTATATTGGCGTTGTAGTTGAAGGATGTGTTAGACATGTTTGTTATATTGTTTTTGTGTTGGTTGTTATTGTTTTTGTTGAAAATATTGTTGTTATTATGTAATAGTGCCACATTAGAAACTTGAAGGAGGTGGTGTTTTTGACTGATGTTTGTTTTTCATCCAAGTCCATAGTGTTGACTGAAGTGTTTGTTTGTAATTATTCTAACAAGTTTTTGTTATTGAAATGTTGTTTTTGCTATTTGTTTCTTGATAAAATTGTCTTTGGAGATATATTGAATATAAACTCTTTGACGAAAAGACCCAAAAGTATAGAAGGAGCCCATATATTGATGGTTGTTAATACAGGTCATTGAGCTATTAGTGAATGCAACAAAGTTGTGTTTGTTGTTATTGGAGGTAGAAATTGTGACTAATTCGTTGATGATTTTATCTTTTGCTGTAATGAGATTTTTTAAGTCTTGTATGGTATCTGATAGTGGATCAATGTAGATTTGCACTCTTGAAGCATATGGGGGTGGATTCATTGATAGAAAAGTTTATTCTGCTTTGGGAGCTGTGCACTAAAAGTTGAATCTTGTAATGGGGGTTATTATTCAGGGTGTCACTAGAACTCTTGTATTTGTATACCACTGGGACTTGATAGGCTTGCTGGACTGTCCTTGAGAATGAAAATGTATTTATGGTAGGTAGTCTTTCGTTAATGGAGCAACTGCTGCAAGGTGTTAATAGAGAGTTGTCTTGGATTCTTTTGTAATGTATATATAAGATCTTTTCGTGGATGTTCCTTTTCTTTTGTTTTTGTTTTCGTCCAATTGCTTCTGTTGAGTGGTGTGTAGTGATGATCCAATGTTTTCTTTCTGGGTGTTGTATTTGTGTGTACATGTGGAATGGGTTCTGGGAGCCTTTGAAATCGATGAGGTCTTCATCCAGTAGTTTTTGCAGGGTGGGGATAATTGCTGGATACCATTTTGGATTAGCAGTGTAGTGGTTGTGATGGTATCTAGGGATTAGGTGCCAAGGTAAGATTCTTGAGCAGTCTTCATTCATCATTTGATATATGAATAGAAGGTTGTATTTGCGCAAGTTGTTTCTAATTTTATTTGACCATTTTGTACCCATGTATTGTTCTATTGTGTCTCTAATTTGTTTGATGGTGATAATAGATTTTGATGTGCTGAACGTGATGCCTAGTTTTTTAAGCATCCATATTATATCGTGGGAGAGGTTGATACCTGGTTTGTGAATTGGTTTTGTTATGTGGGTGATGATAGGGAAGAGTGACCAGAAGAGATTTTGAAGTTCTTGTATTCTGAATTGTGTTATTTGTCCTGCAAGGTTGGGGTTGTTGATTCTAGACAGCATGTTTGATGCATGGAATTGGGCTTGTCGTTCAAAGATGTTGACAATGTTGTATTCAAATTTGTTGATAGGACATTATTTGGTATGGATGTTGCTAGACCTACTTTGTTCTTGAAACATTGGTACGTCTGTGCCATGATCTGGTTGCAAGTAGATTCCTGGAGAACCATATTATTGAGTAGGTATTCTAGTTCTGGAATTAAAACGTGGTTTATGATGTATCTTGTCTGTTTGTTGGTGATCTTTTTGAATCTCATTATGTTTGTTGTTTTGTTAGCTTTATCTTTTATAAGGTTTATTTGATGCTTTTTGTTGCCTTTTGTGAATTGCCAGACTCCAAGTATTTTCATTGATATATTAGGTTCTAGTCCTTGTATCACTTGGATATTGAGTGATATGCCCATTTGTATATCCTGTTGTGTACCATTTATTATTATTAGGCTAGATTTTGATGGATTAATCTGGATGTCGTTTATATGAAAGAATGTTTATACAGTGTTGATTATTTGTTTTGTTTTTTTTTTTTTTTTAACTGGCTCATTCTTGTTTTATTTGCGAGAAAGATTCATTGTGTACATGTTATTATGCATTTACATTTTTTATGTCTTTTTAAAATACAAATTCAACTATCTAAAGATGGATTTATCCTTCTTACTGATCGGCTTGTTGCCACCCACTGCGGGGCCT
>CAJVPT010005461.1:0-12164 GCA_910592055.1 Acaulospora colombiana | reverse complement strand
ATTTCATTCATACTCTCGCGCTCTTTTTTTTTCTCTCGAGTTCGAAAAAAAAGTGATACTTCAAGATATAATTAACTAAAATATTTAAGTTAAATTTTAATATTCGGTTACCTAACCCACATATCCCATAATTGCTCGTTTTTCCTATTCAATACCCATGTACGTCTTAATACCACGAACCACATAACCGCAATAATTAACAGAGTAAGAAAAATATATGCTGATAGTGGTGACATCAAAGTACTTGCCATAATGGGAATTGTTCCTATTCCTCCTATCGGAATTTGGGCATTCGATTCAATCAATTAGGATATATTGTTTTTCCGTTGTGTAAGATATAGAGCTATATTTTTTATTTCTTGTGTAATATTCTCGCTAATTTCACTAATTCTAGTTTCATCACTTACCTTGGAGTTGATCTTGGTATTATTTTTTAATAGTTCGGTAATCTCATCATTGGTAGATGTCGAAATATTTTTTATCGATTTTTCCAACTTGATCCATACTTTTTCTGCGTATAAAATATTGACCGAGACTTTTGCTAAGTTCACTAGACATGCAAATGTCATTGCTTTGCAATACTGCAGATATATCGTCAGATTTGATTATGTTTTTTCATCATTTCCATCAACTATTGCAGAGCAATGATCCAAAGGGCTTACGATTTTTGATATATTGATAAAAAACGACTACGAAGTGGCTAAGCAACCAGATTTTTATTTTGCAGAACAAACGAAATTGCAATCGCAAAATATGGGGTTATTTAATGGCTTCGTCCTGGTCCATAACCCATATACTGTAAATGCTAAAGCAATGCGTCTTATAATACAAAAATAAATCAAGTGCGTTGCCAAATAGAGGCGCCCAAAGGGTCTGAAATAATATATTAAGGTATGTACTCGAGTGGGTCAAAGACAATATTAACTAATTCGTGGTGCATCCCAATTTCTTATTGTTCGCGTCTTCGTTTTTTATTTCTACTTGTACGGGCCTGTCATGATAACTTCTTCGTGTGTGGTGTTTCCTTCGCCGTCACAGCTCCTTTTCGTTTGTTGGTTGAGTTCATAATTATAATAAAGCGACGCGAAGAAAAAATGGTCTTGGTGAATTAGCTAATATAAGGAAAAGATAAAAGCGACGCAATTTGACGAGCCGTTAGAAATAGTAATAATTCCTAGAGCCGAGTCCTGCTCAAATAGAATAGCGTTTACTTTCGCGGATAAGAAAAAAGAAAGTAGTGTGGGAAGGAGAGATGGGCATCATCGATAATCGGTAAGGGCATATACTGTACCATCGCAATACTAAAAAAAAATCGATTAATTGCGCCAATCGCATGCGATCAAATTTCAATCCACCTCCATACAAAATTTCGGACGTAATGCCGATTCGAGTTTAATTATAATAATTCTTTTGAGTGACACAAATTGTGGGAGGCAGTCACAGAGTGGCTAGAAATGAACAGAAAATTGTATGAACTCTGGTTGAAGTCTGGTTCAATAAAATACCTTGCATTCACATAGTGGATATATAAATTCGGGTTGAACTAGGGTTGATCTCAGGTTGAAAATGGTAGAATGGACGGATGTGCAAACACGTACACTAATCAAAGAACGAAGAAATGGAAATATAGAGTACCATAACCTCGGAAGAAATTAAAATGAATTTTGGAATAGTATTGCAAATAGAATCAATTAGGAGCATAATACTAATTTTACTGGTTATCACTGTAAAGAAAAATTTTCGAATCTTGTTCGGGATTACAATGTAAATTCACGCTTTAGCCGTGTGACTACCTATGTCAAAGCATTATTTTTTATCTAGCTTATTTCGATATTAACAAAATTTGATCATTCGATAAGGCAATGTGTGATTATATGGCAGGGAATCGAAGAGCACGAAGAAGTCGAACGGGTGCGCAATATTTTTATGAATTCCGTACGCATTTATGGGAGGCCTGAAGATGAATTTGATAAATCCATACTATTAATAACTCAAACCGTAAGTGAAATAGAGATGTAGGAAATATAACACCAGCACCATCTATTGCGGAAGTTGAGTATGTATTGGATAAAAGATCTTCCGTTAGACGAATAAACCGGTCTCCATATATTATTAGTAGGAGTCAAAGACATTCACCCTATCCCACTTCAACCCGTGATAATAATAACACTAATATAAACAATCCCGATACGAGAAATTCTGATCAAAATATTAGCGCTCTCCAACCCCCGATTGAAACATTATCTCCTCAACCACCACCTTAATGGGGTCACAGATGAAGCACGAAATAATAATAATTCTTCAGAAATGGATCAGAGCAATGTCGTTTCTAGCCATATTTAACACCTAATTTGCTAAATAGATCCTCATCTCAAAACGACAGTGATGTTAGTATGCACGATGTAAGAGATAATCAAACATTTTCTATTATGGAATTGATTAATGAGGAAGGATAAAGATTCTCGATCATGCGAAATGAGTATATACAGTATTTAACACCAGAGGAATTAGAGATATGAGTCGTATTAATAGGTGATGCTTCAGTATCTGAGACACTTACCTCGGTATTGGGTAAAGATTTGAGATCCTCAGTTGAGATCACATGATTATTATCGTTTCCCTGGGAAACAGTTTTTGAAGTTACTTGATCTATAATGGTTTGAATTTGCATTTGCACTGCAGGTAACATACTTAACTTTATCAATTCCAACTCCATTTTCCCCAAATAGCTTACGAATTTTTCTGGCCCTAAGAGACTTAATTCGCAAGGCAACTGATGTAACTAACACCTGGTAGATATTTTAACATCTCTTTGTATATTTGAGTTCTTGCGGTTTTATCGCTAATTTCTGTCTTATGTCGAATTTCGATAACTTTATTCTCAAAATTGTCTGAATAGCGAATCCAGGATAAAATTTCTTCGTGTCCAGATCGTATAGCTTTTCTAAACAAATTGATTAAGCTTTGTGTTGTGATTTTGATGGTGATTTTCATTATTCACGATGTCTCCAGGAGGTGTTTCTATAGGATCAGGTATAGGATCAGGTATAGGATCAGGTATAGTAATAAGCATACCGTTCCGTAAATATCGTATTAAATCTAGTTCTATATTTTGATTTTTAGTAAGCTCAATTTCATCAGAATCTTCAATATCTTTTGCCGGTAAAGAAGCATTAAGAATAGTTTTTTTACTGATTGCTTATTTGGGAAACAATACCTACACTACTTTCAATCTTATCACGATCATTACCTGGGAAACGGTTTTTATATCACATGATGAATTATCTTTATCATATGCTGTAGAGTTTTGGGCTTGAAACTTCTTTTCCTTATTGTGTTTCCTTATTTTATCACTAACGTTTTTCTTATGCGCCTCATTTAAGAATTTATCCATCTCTCTCTCCTCCGGTGACTTGAAGTTGACCTCTGATAACACTTCTGATATCACATCATTTGCTTTACAAACAGGTGCATGTTGCTCGAGCTGGTCTACTACGGAATCATTATCAGCAGATGCTTCTGGTAATATCTCTAGTATCACTTCCTTAGATACGTTAGCATCCTCATTCTGTGAGTCATTCTGTGGTTGTCCATCCACTGCCACAGATCTCTGTTCCATTATTGCAAGCCTAGACTCAAGCTCTTTATTCTTTTGCTCTAATTATTCGACTCTAACATCACGCTTTATATTCTCCTCAATAGTCTGCTTCAACTTTGCATTCTCAACCTCAACCTCAGAAAATTTCTTTTCAAGTACAGGAATCTTATCGTTCTTCTTTCTATCTCAGCCAAGAGTTTAGCATTTAATTCTCTTAATGAATCAATGGATTGAGTGTTTGACATTGTTTTATACAAGATGGAAATAATTCAAAAGTTCGAATTAGTACACAAATAAAAAAAACATGCGCACCTCGTTGCATCATGCAACCAGATCACGTAGCCCGTGATACATAACGTCTTATTAATATTCTATCCTCTATCCTATTGTTCTGTTTTTATCCGCTTCAATAATTCCTGGGATTCAATCTGGCTATCAAACACCTACTTGATTTGCCCTTGATAGGCTCCACCAAGTCATCATGGGAGGGTGACAACGAACTTAATAACACATCCACCTTCCCTTCGCTATTATTATTCTCAGAGTTAGACGAAACTAGCTTGATTATTACCCAATACACAGCAGTTGATACAAGTCCCATACATTACATCCACAGTGGCCGTGGTCAAAAAAAAAAAAAAAAAAAACCATGTCTGACATCACCGAAATAATGATATTTTGTCTCGTTCTAGGTGACGCTATTAAAAATTCTTTCCCGGTCGACATCGATCGTAAATTGACCATAGGGCATCTCATGATACTAATAAAGAATGTGAAATCTCCGGAACTTGACGAATTTGCACCAGATAAACCGAATCTATGGAAGGTTGAAATTCCTCAAAACAGAGAAAATCAGGAAATGGAAATACCCATCGGAGTTAATGCTGCAAAAGAATATGGAGGTATAGAGTTGGCCTCGTTCGATACCCACTAGTACTAGCATCCGAGTTATCGTACAACCGCCTGTCACCACTGGTAAGAAGTGTCTTACCTCTCGAACAAGAAATTTGCGATTATCTCATTCTTTTATTCGATCAAACCAAATGATTCGGATGAAGAAAATGAAAGCAAAAGCATTAAAAAAATGAAACTAAAAGGTGTGTATAAATAAATGTATATATTGCATATTTCATTTTGATGCTAAACATTAATCGTCTTAACATACATAATTATTTGTTAGATGCTTCCCGTAAAATCATGGTGGACATAAAGAAACTTGATGGGAATCCTGCTGTTTACTCAAACCCTCAAAACTTCCTTTCATTACCATTACCATATCCTGGATCAAAAATATCAATAGATAGGTTTTCTATCAATGATGATGGTTCTTTTACCTTCATGGGAAGAAATAAATTCAGCAATTTTCTAGACGAAATAAAAGAATCTAGAGCGAATACTGGTTATATGAAAATGTTTATTTATGGCACAGTTGGGTATGGAAAGTCGCATATTCTCGCAGCAATAGCTTGCTTTCTTCTCCGGAGCGAAAGGCGTGTTGTATATCTTCCCGATTGCCGCGAACTGGCTGTAAACCCAGTATTCTACATTAAATCAGCCTTATTTCTCACCTATGTGGAAGATGATGCGAAAATAAGCGAAATTAATGCCTGTGAAAATTTTGATCGAATCGTGAAATTTTGTGAATCATTAGATGAAACGCTATATTTTATCGTAGACCAAGTGAATGCTCTGGACGATTGTGATAATACTGGAATTAACCTAGAGAAAAAGATTCAAGTTAAAGAAAACCTCGATAAAATGTGTGCAGACCATTTTTATATCAGGAGTTCTTCAGCAAACAACAAAGCAGCATTGTACCTTAGGCAAAAACAGACTAACGAAAAGATAATTGAACTTTATGGAGGGTTCGATAAGGTAAGACTAAGATGCCCTACGTTGTGAATTTTCTGTGTATCAATGTAATGTTTAATTTAGGAGGAGATGGAAGAGTGGTGGAAGAAGTATAATTTTGTTTTACCAACAATGAATAATCAGCGGAAGGATCAAATTGAAGACATCACCGGCAAAATTCCGCTCTTCTTAAACGTCTTGCTAGAATCTGATTGTAAGAATTTTGAAGATGCATTGAACTACTTAAATCAACAATTAACATCAAAGATACAAGAGCCGATGACATGCTTTTTAAAGAATATTTATAATCTAGACAATAAAAGTTGTGATTTGTATGCATTTTTAGTTTGCTTCGTGATTGTAAACTGTATGAAAACTGACTTCTCTATTTACACAGTTACGTCGACTTGATGTTATCGTTCCTGACAAAAGGATATCCTCCAAGTGGCTACGGAGTTAATGATCTTGATCATCGCTTCTTCTACATTGAAAATCAACTCTGTCATTATGTCTGTGGGATGGCACGGGATTGCATGGCGAATCATCTCTATGAAAAGGGCAAAATGGAAGTATTCACAGAAATAAAGTGGATCAGTTGCATAGAGAAATTCAAAAACACCCCTTCGCGCAAAGATTTTTTGTGTAGAAGGCGTGTATTGCTAGTATTTTTAAGAATGGAATCATGGCGAACCGTGTAAATTTTAAGCCTGACGATATGAAATTTTTTTATGATGAAAAACAAATCCTATATTCTTCGAATGAAGGGAAATGTATGCTTTACTTACCACGTTATTGGAACCAAGAGGCAATTGATGGATTACTGATTTCGCAAACAAATAATACGTTGTATGTTGCCCCAGTACAGATTACCCTTGATAAGAGTAGTCATTCAGATTCTGAGGGAAAAATTTTCTCCAGTATTTGGCCAGATTTAAAATCAAACTTATCAGGCCTCGAGGACGGATTAGAGATAATATTTATATGGATTACAAGCTAAAGTGACACAGACGTGACAGTGGAAAGTAAGTCTAGAAACACATGGAATAGATCTTTTGAAATTAATCACGCTTACATTCAGGTAGTAATGGAATTTGGGGAATGTCAACAGAGATGTTAATCAATATCTACAGTATCTTAGTTTATAGAGAAAAATTTAGTTCATAATGATGTAATTTGCAAATCTTTAATTTTTTCAAAATCAATTTATAAAATGAATGGAGTAGCGAGTTTCAAGGGAGGAAACATCTCGAGCCTAACCCGTAAATGAAAGTTCCTTCCCGCTACACACTATTAATTGTTTTGCTATCGATCCACGAACTGATTTCATCTAAATTGCTATCTCTTAAATAGTTAATTCTACGATAATAATTTTTTATTATATCCTTACTAAGTTAAATTTTCCCACCCCAAGATTAAGATCAACCATTACCACATTACACATCATCAAAAGAACATTTCCTTTCTGCCATAATTCTATCAAAAATAATTTTAAATTGGTTCCAGATTTCTGAAGTCATATCTGAAAATGATCTTTGACTTGAATCGGAAGCTTCGGATTGATCCGCTTCCTCAATTCTTATTTCAGGAGAAATGACACTTCGTGCCTGGACAACGGAATAATATCGATTAATTTCGTTTTGGAGAGTTTCGATAGAAGCATTGATTGTGATTTTGGTTGCGACTCTGCCAAAATCGTTATGGTAGTTTTGAAGAACTTGTTCGATCTCATCAATTCTCGCAGTAGAGTATTTAACATTATCAAGATTCTTTGGACCTCCGCTATAAAGCTTTCGTCGCGTGAGATAATTTCATAGTTAAATTTGGCACGGTAATCGGTAAGTTCGGTTATGAATCTGGCATCCCGATTGCCAAGATCGGTGGTGATTCGGGCATCACAGTAGGCAAAAATTTCATTAAAAATGGTATCACGTGCAGTATCACTGTGTTAAGTTCGGAATTATGCTTTGCGTCGATGTCTTGCTTACTGAAATGTAAAAATACAACGTGACACCGATAAGCAAATACATAGAGATTTTCTCAATACGAACATCAAAAAGCCGGTGAAGTCCAAAAACGGAGCAATTCCCGAAACAGCAAGTGATGACATCTATAAGCGGAAATTGGTCTATTAGCATATATACACGAGTGTGGGATGTACCACGGCATATAAACAAAAAATGGTTGTCGACATACATTAACGGAAATATCTGCTATATGTTTTTCTGGCTTCGAGAGATGCAATCACGAGAAGGCGGGGATATTGTCTTGAGAGTATGAATTTTTTATTATCGTGGATAGGATTTGTTAAATGCTTTATCCCCTTAATTCGTTAATTAACATCACAAAGGTAAAGGATTCATCAACGAATTCCTCGACCTTTTTATAACTGCGAAGCAAAAAAAAAAAAAAAAATCAGATCAGAATTTATTTATAGACAGGGGGTAAATGACTAGAAATTTCCAGAAATTTTACGCCCCGCCTTCTCGTGTTTCCACTCGAGGACAGATATATTATAAGCAAGATATTATAACATATACTGATTATATATATAAGCTGACCATGAACGAACATAGTAAAAAGCCTTTATTGATATAAATAATACGGTCACGCCGTTACATGTGAAGCGAGAGAGCTAACCACCCGTTATTATTTGTTAATTTTTGAATACGACGCTTTTTAATTTCATGTCCATCACACATTGTAATCCTATCCCGTAACAACCTCACAACTACCTCAATTACTTTTTTAACGCCCTTCCAGATCGATTCAAGATCCTCCTTCAATGATGTTTTGGACAAATTAATTCAGAATTCACTTTTACTGATGCAATATAACCCTTCAGTACAGATTTGATAAAATGCCATTCCGTATCTATACAAAAAAGTATGAGCCTCGTCATAAGAGAAAAATCGCAATAGAGACGCTAATAAAGATATTTTTACCTGTAGAGACTATCCCGTAAAGATAATCATCATCTTCATTATGAGATTCCTGATCTGCGGTTCGCTTTCTTTTATTCATATGGCTTGCTCTTTCTAGTTGTTTTATATTTTGGAGGTACCCAATTTCAACATTACGTGGTTTTCACTCTGCTATACATATAAGATCTTCATATCCTTTGATCGAATAATCGACACGTCCAGAAGCGTCTTCTCTGGATGCATCATCTTGATACGCAATATATATTTTTTAAATTCATTCTCAGTATATAATCCGGGTGGCTGGAAAAGGTTATACGCACAGTGATCGATCATCCTAGCGAAGTTTATAGAATACCTGATGCTCATGAATGTATCGATGGGAACTAGCCCCTCCGCTTAATTATCGATATGGATGCAAGGCAAAAGCCTGATCCTACAAATCCTAAAGTGCTTTCCTTAGACAACAAAAAAATTATACGAGAAGATTTGTTACCTCGAATTTTAGTTGCTTGTGCAGATATATTATATTCCACATTGAGTTGCATGGTATCATTAAATAACCTTGTTTTGGCAAGTTCATCAAAGAATAATCCCAACCTATCGGCGATGAAAATTCTTTGACTAAAGGTACTAATTTAGTTTTGAAAAATATGGATGGCTTTAGATTTGAAGAATCGAGAAAGAGTTCATCAACTTCAAGCACAATCAGTTAAAAAATGTCCTATATATGATGCTAAACATGATAAGGACCAACTCTATGGATTTAAATGAAGAAATGGACATTTTATACTCAAGTGCTATCAGCAAAAATAGTACAGGCCAGATCACAAGGGCCTTAGCTTCGATAAGGTATCAGACAAAGTTGAGTCGAAATAAAAGCCTAAGTGGAGATTAATTTAAATCCATATTCACTTGTCAAATTATCTGGAAAAATTATCAATGTAAAGAAAATGAAAGATGCATCAAAAGTTTACCCTTATTTATTAAGTGAGAATCTCATTAAAACTGTTACTAGAGGCAAGACAAAAACACAACACGAAGAAATTCTCGATTCCTTAGCCAAAAATGGAATAGATTTTCTTTGTTTTAGCTGGACTTCATATCATAAAACTTTATGCAATGAGACAAAAGCTAAAGTTGAAATATTGCAAAATTCAGGACTCCGTATATGCCATTATCAAGAAAATAAGAATAATTTAGTTATACATGACTGGGATATTATTATGTCCGAGTTGTCCCAATTTCTATAAAAAACCTTCTTACATAGTTATCTTAGACAAAAATAATGCTATCATGCGTCAAATGTCTAGTAGAGTTTATGCCCGTGAATTTGAAAATACTATGCAGGGTCTTAAGATACTCAGAAAGATAAATGAGTTGCTTTTTTAATGACCTCATACAAAAAAGCACAAGCTTTGACAAATCAAGCTTTCAAACCGCAAAACCCAGATGGCTCGCATGTTTATCACGAGTTTATTTTGGCAAAATGGATGGAAAGCAATAGCAGGATGACTTTGCCAATATTAATGCTACTTGAAATGGTCCTGATTGTGTAGTTTATACAAGCATTATAGAAGCTAGCATCTCTTTTGAAATTTCCAATCATTTTGATGCAGTTATAGGAATAAGTAATATTAATATAAGAGTGCATGCTGAAGCTTTTGCACAAATGTTTTATTAAGTTCTCAATTGCTCATATAATATTACTTCTCTTTTTAATAGTAAAAAAACTGGCATTTTCAAAGAACCAAGTCGTAATCTTATTCGTACTAAACTTTTTGCCCTGAGACCTGATGACTTGTCAACGGCTATAAAAGGATATCGTAAATGGAATAAAATTAATGACTGTTATACATTTGATTAATCTCCAGCTGTAGAGATTTATATTAAGGTCAAAAACAAAAAATACTTATCGGCCAAATATTTTCCTGAGATTCTTTGTAGTCTTATTGCTAATACATTCAACACTCGATAAAAGAAACTGTATACAAATAGTTTATATTAGTTAATCAAAAATTTTCCAGGTCCCGGTTTACTTGATAAAAGAAAATTTGATACATGGAAGATTTCGAAAAATCTGAAACTTTTTTTAAATATAAAAAATGTTACATAATAAAATTTTTATTTTATTAACCATACTACTTTTTGTATATCAAGTAAAGTTAAACTACACAATAAAATCTATATCCTATGAAAATTTCATTACATCATGTTTAAATTTTATTATACTATCTTTCTGATGCATTAAAATCTAAAATATTCAATAATTTTGTAAATTCCTAAGCTTGATATGTTAAAATAAATATAACAATAGTTAAACTAATTCTTAATACATTATCAATCCAAATAATTAATGTTTTTTCAAGTAAAGAATACTTGAGATCTTTTTTTTTCTTTAAGCTTCAATAATATTAAGATCAATATTGAGCCAATGTTCATTATTTTTTAATATTATAATAAGTTTAATATTATATTTTCAAGCTGAAGTTTTATTTTCAAGATTAGAATATTTTTTAATGGGCATAGTTTATATTTTTGATATCTTTTTAAAGTATATTTAGGAAATCTAATATTGTTTTTTTGGGAGGGTGAAAAGTGCTAATAGCACATGTTTATTGAGTATTTTATACCAATTACATGACTACAATGGTCCATCTAAGTTAACCCGCCCCCTTCACCTTAGCCTTACCTGGATATACCAACTTACACCCAGAAGGTGAATCCGCATTCCAAGTTGGATCTTTAGGAGGTGGAAATCCTACCACTAGTTTTAAACCACCTAACCTAATCTAGACCCTGATATTTACCCCTTACTAGGACGCACGCTAACCTTCTATACCTTGCCACCTCTTAATCATATCTTTGGTCCATGCAGCTGCAAATGGATCTTAGAGCATCTGTGCTCTGCCTAGTCAATTTTTCGAGAATTTCGTCCCATAGTTGGCACATACTATCAAACCTAGGGGTTATTTACCAATAGGGATGCGACTCCTAAATCTCCTAGTAGACTTATTTATTGGGTTCTCGATTGGTGTTAGCTGTCAAATCTAGGGGTTACTCATCAAGCAGGGTGCAACTCTTACACAGGGATAGCACTGGTGGTTCACTGATATTACATGTTAATGTCCATCGACGGTCCCTGAGGGGCTTAGTACTTCGTGTTAATGATTTTGGTGATCATCATACTTCTATCAGATAACCGTCATGCCACTTCACCTTTTGGAGATCACAATCCCAATGCATACTGGATCAGCATGTGAAATGGCTTTTTATGGGAAACAGCACATTACAATTTATGGCACAGATATCATATTAATTCTATTCAGCTGCCTTCACCGGGAGTTGAACTGATATCTTGTAATTTGACCTGTGGAGCACTAACCACTGTGCTATAGACCCACAAGTAGGAAATCTAATATTGTGTCTTATTTTTATTTGTATATTGATTATAAATTTTTTTAAAAATAAAGTTAAAGTTTTAAAAAATTTTTTTTGATAAATAAATATGAAATATATATATTATATATATATAAGTAACAATTATCTAGCAAAAACTCTTAAAAAAAAACTCTTTCCCATAGATCCTTTTTTTTTAAAAATTGCCTTTTATGGTAATTCTTGGAAAAAGTCACAAAAAATCAAACGACAAAGAGACAAACACCATGGAGAGGACCAAAAGGTCACAATATGCAAACAGCAGGCCTAACTACAACTTAAACAAGCTCACCAAGGGAAAGGCCACCCCTATCGACAATAAAAAAGCAACTACAGCGGACAAGAAACACACAACAGCT
>CAJVPT010005460.1:0-12166 GCA_910592055.1 Acaulospora colombiana | reverse complement strand
AGGGTCAAACTGAGGTAGGCAAAATCCCTCAAGAAAACTGTGAAAAATAGTAAGCACTTTAAGGTCTTCTCCTGTCAACAGAGCTTCTATTTCTTGTTGCTTCTAGCTCTATGAGATGACACTCCATTTGTCAGTCCTTTTACTTTCTGGAACCTTTTTGTCTTTAGTAGAAGAAGTGCATATTTGAGTCTTTTCAGGCTACTAGAGACTCAAGTTTTTATTCAAAGGAGTTTATAAACAAGTAAGAGGGGTAGAAGAGATAAAAGAAGACATGTTTCAAGTTGTTTTAATGAAAGTATAAAGACTTTATTACAAGAAAGTATAAAACTTCTTGCGAACATCTTTTTTGTGTGTGGTCAGAGGATTGGTGGAAAGAGTTTTTTTCACTTAACTATAAAAAATATAATAGTACTTATAATTCAATTAATCAGATTAAAAACTATTGATTTTTTTTTTTTTAACCCACAATTATGTCATAATGGCATATTTTTATTAAGATATTAAAAGATATTATAATGTTATAGACTTTTACAAAGTAACTAACTCATTATTGTACATTATTAGTTAAAGAACTACACTATTTAAAAAATATAAAGAGTTACTAAGCTAGTTTGAACTAAACAAAACTAAGTTTAAATTAGGTACTTTAAGTCAGGTTTAGAAAACAATATTCTGCTCTTCTAGTAGCTTGATATGAAGCCTCTAAATCAATCAGAGTTATTATTAACAGTTTATCACTGTTAATTATCCTGAAAAATAATAAATTGTTAAAGTTGGCACTGGAAAAAAGGGAAAAGGGAGATACAATTCAAAGCCCTTCAAAAGGTTCTTATTCTATTTCATAGTTTCCTCTCAAAAGGGGTTTGCCTGATTGAGATATTTTCTAAGCTTCATGATATTTAAGAAACTTAATCATTCCTGAAAGTTATTTCAAAAAGCATATTTAAGAAACTTATTCTTCTACTAATATACAGATTCACTTAATGCTATTGGAGCCATCACTATATTATGGAAGAATTTACTTAATCAGAATAAAAGCTTAGAGACCTCAGATTTTATCCAAGAAAATCTTTTTACTACCTGAGGAACTTAATAAGAGATGGGAGTTGAATCTTCTATTCTTACCTGTCACTCACCTTTCAGTATCATAATTGTTTCCTGGAGATTGAATATACACAATTGAAAGGAATACTTTTTCTAGAACTTTTTTTCCTATATTATTAATAATAATATCGAGACATGTGAATATAACTAATAGAAATTTGTTTATATTCCAAAAACTGACATGTTCCATGTTAGCCAATCACCTTTGATAAGAATTTGTGCTATTCAAAATTCAGGATCAAACTAAAGTAAATAAAATTTCCTAGAAAACCATAAACATGGAAGCTCTAAGAGGGTCAAAATAGTCAGAAAAGAAGAAAATAAACCTTTTTTACTGTAGAAGACCTCTATAAGCCTCTTACTTTAAAGATTAAAAAGATCTTCAGGTACTTTACAACCAGTTCTTCTTCTTTTGGAAACTTTATTGCCATTGATATCAAAGGTATTACTTAACTTTTCTTGGTCACTAGAAGTCAAGTTTTTGAGTGAAGAGATTTGTATACAATAGGTGAAAAGTAGAAGTGACTCTTGAAGTTATACTTCAAATTATTTAAGAAAAGTGTTAAGACTTCATTAGCAAGGAAATGTAAAAACTTCTTATAAATATCTTTTTTGTATATGACCAGAGGATCAGTAGACAAAGTTTTTTTTTTAGATTAAAACTATTGTATTTAATATAACACCTTTAATATACTATAAAAATCTTTAAAAAAAATATTCAAGATATAATAGAAGATCTCAAATTTATATATCAAAGACTAAAAGTCAAAAAAATAAAAAATATCATTAAAACTATTTTAGAACAAAATATGATGACTTGAAAAACAATTGGTAATAGATAATCAACTTTTTAATTAACTAAGTTAGAAGTAAAATAGTATTTAATAGAGTCAAGATCAATCAAGATAATAACAAATATATTATAATACAAAAAAGATAAAATTGAATAGTAAATAAGATATTATTACCTTAAAGCTTTTTAAAAAAAAAAGCCAATTATAATAACTTACCAAAAGATTGAAACAAAGAGTATACTGTAAATCTAGAAAATATATTCAAGAAGCTTGATATAATAAACTACTTAAATCAATTTTGTAAGAAAACATTAAGTATATTTTTTAAATAACAAAGCTTTAGGAAAATTATAGATTAATTAAAAGATAATAAAAAGATTAGTCAAAAAGGAAAAAATTTTCTAAAAAGAATACTAAATAACTTTTTAAGATGAAAAGTTATTTCAAAATATTAAAAACTAAGTTATATATATCTTATAATCAAGTTTAAACCCTAGAGTTGTAAATTCCCAAATAACAAATTTATTGTTCTATTAGGAATTACAAAAAAGTGTTTCATTAAAGTATTTCTCAATAAAATAAAAAATATTTGAAAAACAACAATATTCTTAGAACTTAATTATACAAATGTTCTATTAGGGATTACAAAAAAGTGTTTCATTAAAGTATTTATCAATAAAATAAAAAATATTTGTAAAAACAACAATATTCTTAGAACTTAATTATACAAAGCTGTCAGAAAAAAATATAGTAAAATCAATTTAAATTCTCAATAATATCTATAAAAATATCAGAAAAAACAAAAAAGAACTATAAATTCTTCTTTAAAATATGATAAAAGTATATAATACTATCAATTTAAAAATACTGATAAAAACAATAAAAAGAATTTAATATAAAAAAAACTCTTTCCGCTAATCCTTTGTCCACATATAAAAAAGAGAAATTATTTATTTCTTTGTTAATAAAGTCTTAATACTATCCTTAAATCAACTTGAAGTCTTACTTCAAAAGATATTTTCAAATTCTTTCTCTTGTTTATATTTGTTTTCAAATAAAAACTTGGCTTCCTGTGATCCAGAAAAGTCAAAAAACACCTTCTCTACCAATGGCAAGAAAGTTTTGCAAGGAAGAAAAACTAATAGTGTAGTACTTGAAGCCTTTCATATTGAAGTATGTCTATAGAGATTTCTAGCAGTGGAAGGTGGCAAATATCAAGCCATATTTCAAGGTATCTGCTCACTATATCTTCTCTCTTATAGTCACTCAACATTTTTTAGTTTTCTGGGGAATTTTGCCTACCTCAGTTTGACCCTGAATTGTGAATGACACAATTTATTGCAAAATATGATTGGTGGACATAAAATATGATAGTAGCTGAATGTAAACAGGTTTTTACTGGTCATCTCATGTGTTCCGATAATGTCATTGGTGAAAAAAAGAGAATCTATTGGTATAAATCCTCCACTCTTCCAAATAAAGTATAACTGAAGCAAAGAAATCATAAGGTCATTAGGATAGGCACTAAATTCCCTAGGTGATGAAAAAGTAGTTATTTGTTCAAGCTGAAATTTTTAACTTTTTATAATCTCAGTCAGGCAAAGTACGTAAAAGAGGTTATTTCCTTATTTTAGTTGGGCAATAAAACTGAAAAGCAGAAGATTGTGAGCTACTACATCAGGAAATTTTTTAGGCGAAGATCTCTAGAAGACTTCTGGCATTATTAAAAGTCTTCAGAGTAAAAGTTATATATATAATTTCCGAAGATAATTGAAAATTTTTTCAAAAATCTCTAGAGATTTTTGAAGATTTTTAAATATAATAAAATATATTTACATTAAATTATATATAAATATTATTAACATTAATATATATTGCACTCTTTTCACTAATCCTTTGACCACACACAAAAAAAACGTTCACACGAAGTTTTCATACTTCTATGTTAATAAAGTTTTAACACTTTCCTTAAACCAACTTGAAGAAACTTCAAGAGCCATCACTACTTCCCTCCCTTCTTGTTAGTACTTCTCTTTGAACAAAAACTTGACCGCTATATATTTTTTATTTTATTATTAAAAAGTTTTATATTTTAAATTAAAAATTTAAAAAAATTTTTTTTTTTTTTTATTAGGGAATAATAAGACTTAGTCTTATATATTGAAATTATACACGTGACAGAAAGTTTCAACTATATATGGCACACACCTGGCTATATACATTTGTAGAGAATATGGTACAAACTTTAATGTTTATTACAGTGTAGTACTAATGCAAATCCACTTTCAGGTTGTTAGCCTGTCAATGTGGCTTGTTGCCAGAAGAAACCCTACTATTCTACTGTCTACATCTGTATTCCCCTTCAAAAACCTTCATATATAACTGTAGTTTTTATTTACTTAGAAAAAATGTTATACATATGATGATTTTATACATAATAAATGTATTACATACTATATATACTAACTAGTCCGTTAAGGAAAACTATACAACACTCTTTTAATTTTTCCCAAACATTTTTATAGAGTAATCTAGTTATTAAATTATTGTGTTTGCTCTAACCTATCCCCAGATTTGGGACTTCGGCGTGGTTCGCAGATTTCTCCTTTCACCAAGGTTTCCTGATAATAAGCCACAACAACTGGCCATACTTTTAAACATCCCACCAGTACAATGTTTACTCTCTTCAGAACTTCAACCTTCCTGACTTGTGACAACTTCTTGCAGTTGGTAAGATTATCAAGGTACCTGGCACCAATCCAGTATTCATTCCAGTTGACTGTGAGATTAACCCCATCTTCTTCCACCTTATCAGAGTACTGATAAGATACTAATTGTCTCACAACATCTGTAGACCAGCCTGATCTGGTAAAGATCAGCTACAAGGAACACCATATAGTGGTGAATTCTTTTATTTTAACTATTGATAAGATAATCAGGTCTATGCCCAATGATATTTACTATCACCCAATGGAGTACTGAATTTATTGTGATGCAGTATTTTTACTTGGCCTCATATGGTATTGAACTTTGGACCTTGTGATTGTGACCTGGGAGCACTATCACTGTGCTATAGATCTACAGGTCAAAAAAATTTTTAATATTAAAATTTTATATATTTTAATTAAAAGTTAATATAATTTATATTTTTATAATAAAAAGTCAATGTCCTTATAACTGAAAATCAACCTGACTTATGTTCTTACTTTTGTTACTATCAACTACTTTAGGGACACATTTTTAGCTTAAGGGATCACTTATCCAAAAATCATATAAAACCTATAGTAAGGAGGGTGCCTTAAAACCTGTGAAAGGATTGATAATTCAATTTTAAAGATAATATCAGCTTTAAATATAAGCTACTTATTTAAATAGGTACAACTTTTTCAAAATCAAGCCAAATCTTTAGGGAATCTTCCAATTTGACAATAGTTTCCAATGAGTACTTTTACTAGAAATAAGATTGATAGGTACTATTGATGACCAAAATGGTCATACTTGAGAAGAAGTTATATTGAAAGTTTTGATATTAGTCTTCAGCTTGTATTCCTTTTACAAATTATAGATCAGGAATAAAAAAACCTACTGGCTGAAAAAAACTTTCTATCTATCTTGTTTGTTTTTTATAAAAATAAAACAGATCTTTATATATTTATAAGAGTTGCTAAAATCTACTTGGCTACCAAAAATGGATGATTTCAATACTAAAAATAATTGAAGTGACTAGTAATCTTTACCATGGTTGGATGGACTCTTTCTTTTTTAAATTTTTTAAAAGATATAGTTTTAATAAATAGGCTTAAGTATATGCAATCCTTAAAGTGCTTATACTGGGTTAAGTTGATGACCATAGTAAGAGCAACACCTATTTGCAAATAGGTGATATGAAAAAGGACATATGAAATACATGTATATCTTGTTTATCTTTTGTTACTAATGATGTTATTTAACTCCAAATCTCTAATCAATGAAATTCTAGTAGATCCAATGTAACTAAAATTCAGAATTGGAGGGAATAGGCAAAATTCTTTCAAAAAAACTAAAAATTTATTTACATGCTTCAAGAAACTTGAAGTCTAGTAAATTTCTTAGAGGACAAGATCATTGTGCATGGTATAGCCTTTGGTAAATACTTTTCCTATAGATTTGCCTACTCTATTATAGAGTTTTGAAGAAGTGTCTTCAATCAAAAGTTTTCTTCCTAAGTATTATTTCTTTTTATTAGGAATCCAGATTCAATTTCATTTACTTTTGACTTGAAATTGATACTCAAGCCAACCAGAGGGATGAAGAAAAAATAAAACTAAGTGGAAGATGTTTTGTAATTTATTTATAAAGTATATTTAATAATAATGTAGCAATTTTATTAGTACAGAAGCATAAAACTTCTGACAAATATTGCTTTGAAATTAGTGGTAAAATTGATTAGTAAAAGGAGTTTTCTTATAAATAATCCAAATTTTTTTTTTTTATAATACTAGCTTGACCAAGTTTGTTAGTAAAGTTTTACTATATAGGTACATCCAACCAGAAGAAAATAATAATAAGCTAGTAAACTAATGATAGGCTAAGAAACCACTTCATGGCTAAACTATCTCCAGACAGAGATTTAATAAAAGTGCCATAAAAATAATAAAAAAAATTTAAGGGGGATTGGTATGTATAATAAATCTATATCTACCATAGATCATCTGGTCTGTTTTATTATTATGTTTGATATGCTACTCTACTATCACTATTTAGAGAAGAAAAATAAAACTAAGACTATACAAATTTAAATAGAAGTGAAGATTCTATATTACAAAAAAGGCATCAGAAGGAAAAGGGAAATAGTTTGGTTATGGGTGACTTAAAATATACCACTACTACCATATTGATACTGTGGACTGATTACTCTTTAAGGTTTTATCAGTTCAAGACACAATACCTGTTTCTTTACTGCTTTTATTTCTCTATATTGTGATCCTTGTCTGCCAATTCTTTACCTTTTCCTTCTATATTCTATCCAGTATGGGATCTTCTACTGATATTTTTCTAGGTGATAATAAGTCAAAGTTTCAAAAATCTCTAGGATATAAGTAAAAGGGTACTGAAAACACAAAATCTCTAGCCTAGAAATAAAAGTCTGTTTCTTTCAGTATATACTTTTTTCAGCCTGAAAATATTATATAGTTTTTCCTAAAGTACTATCATCTGTAGAGATTGAACCATTGTCTAATATCCCATTATGATATATTTTTTAATCATTTAAGGTTATTTGACTGTATGTTGGTATTGTTAATTAGGTGTTAATAATTTTAATATCTCTTTGATTTCCCAATATTTATACTAATAAAGAATAGATGTGATATTTTTAAGGCATTGTCCTTGTTTTATATTTCTTTGAGCCTTGTCTTCCTTCTTTTTTTTTAATAAAGAAGAAGGGAGGATATGTATAAAAGTTAATAGTATTCTTATCTATCCATATCAGGCATAATGACTTATGGTAAATTTCAGGTTCTAGTAAAGTTGAAGAAATATATTTAAATATGTGAGGTGATCAATGGGAACTTGTTTAACTTTTTTTACTAATATGAGTTCTATCTGTCCAATCATGGTATAAGAAACTTCATGCTACTTAAAATTCAGGATCAAACTGAAGTAGGCAAAATTCTTTAGAAAAAATAAAGAATGAGCACTATAAGAAATTAACATATGACAAGAGAGTAGAAAAGTTGTCTCTTATTATCAACATACTTCTATGATGCTTCTCTATAGTATGAGATAATGACACATTAGTTCTTCTTTCTTTCAGAACTTTTTTGCCATAGATAGCAAAGATATTTCTTAACCTTTATAATTACTAGAGATCAAGTTTCTGTTTGAAGAAAATAATAAGTAAGAGGAGGGAAAGTAGTTGATAGTTCTTGAAACTTCTTCAAGTTGGTTTAAAGAAAGTGGTAAAACTTTATTAGCTTAAAAGTATAAAAACATCTTGCAAACATCTTTTTTGTGTATGGTCAGAGGATCAGCAGAAAGAGTTTTTTTGATAAATTGTTATAAATAATCTAATTAATTATAGCATTTATATTTATTTCAAGTAAACATAGATTGAAATATTTTAAGGAAAGTATTCAGACCTCAGCTTTTATCTATTAAAACTTTATCATTATTTGAGAAACTTAATAAAAAGACAAAAATTTGCAATCCTTATCTTCTTTAAGAAACTTGAGTTTATAGAGAATAAATATTCCTAAAATAATTTTTTTTAATTAACAATGATATTATTGAAATATATAAGTGTAATCAATAGATACTTGTTTATATTTTAAAAATTAATATATCTTATATTAATTAATTATCTTTAGTAAAAATTTGTATTATCTAAAATTTAAAGTCGAATTAAGATAGGTAAAATTTCTCAGAAAACTATAAAAATAAAAACTCTAAGAGAATCTAAATAGTTAGAAAAAGAGAACATAAGTCTTTTTACTACAATAAAACCTCTCTAGTATTTTATTTCAAAGATTAAAAAGGCCTTCAAATACTTTATAGTCAGTTTTTTTTTCTTTAAAAACTTTTTTTCCATTTGTATCAAAGGTATTACTTGATTTTTTTTGACTACCAAAAGTCAAGTTTTTGAGTAAAAGAGTTTGTAAACAAGAAGAAAAGTATAGAAATAACTTTTAAAATTATACTTCAAGTTATTTTAATAAAAGTATTAATACTTTATTAATAAAGAAGTGATTAAACTTCTTATAAATATTTTTTTTGTTTATGATCAAAGGATTAGTAAAAAGAGTTTTATTAATTATAATATTTCAATTATTTTTATTTAAAAAAGCAATAAATTTATTTTTTATATTAATTTTTATTTATTGTAACTTAATAATGATTTAAGAAATAAAATATAAAAGTTTAATTTTTAATAATTAAAGTTTTTCAAACTTTTATTTTAATTTTTTTTGAAATTATCAATATTTATTTTTAAAATATCTATATTTTTTTTATTATTATTATATTAAAATTCCAAAAATCTTATAAATTCTTTTTATTAAATTTTATTTTTTATTAATATTGATAAAATACTATACTGTATATAAAAGACCTGTGGGTCTATAGTATAGTGGTAGTGCTTCCAGGTCACAATTACAAGGTTCAGAGTTCAATACCATATAAGGACCATGTGAGAAAAATAACCAGGTTACATGAAGATGTGACTTCTGGCTCCCTATTGATTACTGGACTGAAAAGGATCTACTGCAAGGATTGCATGAAGAAAGGCCTCTGATCTGGTTACACAAATTATGCCTGACTTAACTTCTCTGAACTGGATAGGAAATAAACCCCAGGACTCCACTTTTAGGACTGCGATAAATCCTTGGCATATTAGCCTTTCTTCGTATGGAATTTGGGATAGCAATAAGCTACTCGATGGGCTATATTTTGTCATGTTTCTAGGAAATGCTGGTGTGGTCTTGAAGATAATATAGTTAAAAGTTTCATTTACTCAATGTTATTCTTTGTTTTGTTTTAGTAAGTAGTTTATCTAAACTAGATGGTTATGTAATTATCTTATCCTAATTAGGTAAGACGTAAATAGTTTGCTCTCTATATTATTTGTTGTTCTGTTAATCTTTAGACAGTATGAGTAATTATTCATTTTGATTGTCCCTAGGTATTTTCTTGCTTTAATAAAACATATTCACCTTGGTATAAGGATGAGCTAGTATTAAAAAAAAAATCAATTATTATTCCATTTTTTATAGTTATCCAGTAGTTTTCAGGTTTACTATATATACTCTCAATCATTTTTTAGATTTTTTTTTTATTAAAATTATTATAATTAGTCATAATAATATATCTTAAAATATCTGATTCTAAATTGTTCAAGATAATAGTATACTTATTGTCAAGGATGATGATTTTCTATTTCACTTTTTTATGAAATTCTTTAGGTTTTTTTATTTTCATAGTTTTATATTTGTAAATACAATTATAGTGTTTTTTTATTTAATATAATAGTAAAGCTTTCACTTCAAACAGTACACATATATTCTTTTGCAAATGAAAGTTATTTTGATAAAATTGTTTATTTGCTAGTTTATCTAATTTCTTTTTTTTTAAAGTTTTCTTTTTTGAAAACTTTTTCTTTTCTTCTTTTTAAATGAGTCTGGATTAAATTAAGGAAAAAGAATTTGTCATTTAAAGTTATTAAAAATAGATAAAAGAAATCTTTCCAATCTATTTAGAAAAGAATTTCTTGATTTAAAACAATTATTTGGTTGAACCAAAATATTTAAATATAGTATTATAGAGAAAACCAATCTTTATTGTAATATTAACCATATTGTTATTGTATTAATTTAAGATAAAAACTTTTATTTCTCACTATTTTTGAAAAAATTCTTATAAAAAATTATTTTATCAAAAAATGATCAACAAAAAAAATTTTTTTATATAATGATTTTATAATATTATAAATATTTAAATAATATATTATAATAATAAAATTAAAAAAAGATATTTAATGATTAGAAATAAAAACTTTTTTTGCTGATCCTCTGATTATATACAAAAAAGATGTTTGCAAGAAGTTTTATATTTCCTTGCTAATAAAATATTTATATTTTTATTAAATCAATTTGAAGTTTGTCTTTACTTATTTTTTCTATCCTTCCTTACTTATTTATAAACTCTTTTGAATAAAAACTTGGATCTCTAGTGATCTGAAAAGTCTTAAGTATGCAGTTCCTCTACTAAAGGCAAGAGGAATTCTAGGAAATAAAAGGACTAACAAATGGAGTGCCACCTTATAGAGCTGAAAGTAGCAAGAAATAGAAATTTTGTTGATAGAAAAAGGCTTATTATTCACCTTCTTATATATTGTTTTATACCTTCTTAAAGTGTTTACTATTTTTTATAATTTTCTTGAAAAATTTTGTCTACCTCAATTTAATTCTGAATTTCTAGTAGCATAATATTACCTGATATCTAATTGATTGACATAAAACACATTAGTAGTTAAATGTAAATAAGCTCCTTTTAGTCACCTCACATGTTTTAATAATGATATTGGTAATTGAAAGAATTAATTGATACCCTATATTTGCCTTACTTCTTCAATTGAATTAACCTATAGATCAAGTTCTATAAGGTCAATAAGATATAAGCAACAAGTTCTCAGGTGATAAAAAAGCTATTATTTATTTAAGCTGAGATCTTTCTCTCTTATAATTTCTGTCAGATAAAGTTCAAGATCAAGGTTTTCTTTTTATTCTAATTAAGCAATAAGACTGAATGGTCTATAGTTCATATTAAGCTTCAATCCTTTAATTATAGTTGAAAATATATTTTCTCAAAAGTTGTTAAAGGATATCACAATCAATGAGAATTCCTATTATTCTTGAAAACCTTCAACCATTACAAGGTAAAAGGATTATTGTGAATCTGACCTTTAGATAATGAAAGATATATACCAGTAAAATTTCTTTAATTAGGTATAGCTTCTGGTAAATATCATGCTAAAACAATATATAGTAGAACCTCCATAAATACAATTCCTATAAGTACAATCTTCTCTAAATGCAACAATATGCTTGGTTCCAAGCACAGGACTTAGTTAATAAATACAACCCTCTATTTTCTGCAATTGCAATGTATTTGCGAGTCCCATTTTAATAGATTTATTTCTCCATATGCAACTTATATAATTTAAGTAATATGATTTGCTGCAAAAAAATGATCAAGTAACACAAATCTGTTTTACATATATATATTAATTTCATTACAATTACCATTACCCCTTTTACCCCTCAATAAAATTTATCAACAAGACATCTAAAATAAAAATAATTAGATCCAATAGACTTAACTGTAGTATAAAATATTTAAACTTGCCTTCCTGAAACTCTTAAAAGAGATAATGCTTACCTGATTTATATAAAGTAGACTCTAGCAATATGAATACATTTTAAGAGATTTAATGTCATTAAAAAACAATTGATAACCTTACAAGAAAGAAGAAACTTATTATATCAAGTTATACTATATTAAGAGTAAGCATATCTTATAAAAGGAGAAAGTAACTTACCAAATCTTGTACCGCAAGTTCACACTAATGTTTTTTTTGTGTTCCATCATTTTCATAATCAACATGAGAAAGTACCTACTCTGATTTAAGAATAAATAAGTCTAACGAAAGAGAGGAGTAAATTGAGATGAATATAATTATAAAAATGAATTTTAAGAAGGCTAGTATTAACTGTATACAAACCATTGATTGTTAG
>CAJVPT010005459.1:0-12166 GCA_910592055.1 Acaulospora colombiana | reverse complement strand
TTTTAGTAATATGTTATATAATGTAATTAAACTCAAAAATTAAAAAAATTTTCGTATAAATGTAAAGCTTAAATGTTGATAATAAAAGTCTAACGTAGTTTAATGAAAATTTCACAGTATATAGAATTCATGTGTAGTTTAATTTTAATTAATACGTAAAAGGTGATATAATTAATAGAATAAAAAGTTTATTATGTAACAACTTTTTACGTTTAAAAAAAGTTTCGGATTTTTCGAAATCCCCCCCGTGTATCATTAACTAATATAGACTATTGTGCACAGTTTCTTTTATCGAGAGTTGACTGTAGTCCCTTATTGTTTGATCTCACGAGACCGGCATTTTTTCTGATTATTATATTTTAATTTAGCAAAAGTCAGTAGGAGGCTATTCCTCGCAGCTTTCAGGTAATGTGGTGTTTGCAGAATAAATGGCAAATTTGTGACCATGCTGGTCTAGCTCGTGTAATTCACATCAAATCAAACCAATAATGTTGATTTAAAAAGCTAGAGATCTAGCGGTTTTAAAAGAATACTTCGATAAAAAAATTTGTACTATGCATACGTATATCAGTACGTAATTTAACGATTTTCGATTGGACTACCTCTTTTCTTAGACCGACTTAGTTTGTCTGAATTTTTATCATGAATTTAAAATTTTATGAAAAATTATCTATTGACATTACAAAACTTCTTGATGATGACAATTGGGATGTAATTATTGAAGTAGGTGAAGCGCCGCTAGATAAAAAGTATAAATTGCATTCTCCTATTCTGGGAGCCCGTTGTTCCGTTATTGCTAAAGAATTAAAAGAAATTGGAAAAGGCATTCATATTAAAGAACTCAGAAAACCAAGTATTTCTACTGATGTTTTTGATATTATTATAAAGCATGTGTTTTTTTAAAAAAAAAATTTTTTTCTTCTGCAGTTATCCGTTGTTACTAAAGACAATTCTTAATTTTTAATAGATATATTTATGGCGGCATTTTTTCGCTGGGTAAGTTAGCGAAGTCAACAATATTTGATTTGTTGATTGCCGCTAGCGAACTTAACATCGAAGAATTAATTAATATTATTCAAAAATTTCTTATTGAAAAACATTCTGACTGGTTACGCCTTAACTTTTTTCGTGTTCTTTGTGCAAGCTTTGGAAATTCAAAATTAGAAATTCTAAAAGAGTTTTGTAATAAGATTATTTCAAAACATCCTTCTACTATATTTGACTCAGATGATTTTGTTTCATTACCCGAAGATGTTTTGGTTTCAATTTTGGAGAAGGATAACTTAAAAATAGAAGAAACACAAATTTGGGATCATGTGATCAAATGGGGGAGGGCAAAAAGCGACGATTTACCAAGTAGCCTTGAGCAATGGTCTGACAATGATTTCATAATTTTTAAAACCACCTTGCAAAGACTTCTACCACATATTCGATTCTTTCAAATTCCAAATAAAGACCTAGTTTATAAGGTCAAACCTTATAGTAAAGTACTTGATTCCATGCTATGGGATGAAATTATTAGCAAGGGACTGTATCCTAATTATCCAGTTTCTTCAATAATTTTACCACCTCGTGCTTTCACAAACTCGGAAAAAGGTATATAGGTAACTTTGTATAAGCAATAAATAAGCGATATTAATTTCGAATATTATTTTATGATCCTTCTCTCAGATCAACGAAGTAAGGTCAAAGAAGGAAATTGTATCAAGGTATTGGGACTCTGGGAAGTCTTTCTCGAGGACCTTAAAAATACGCCAGAAGATCAAATATATGCTTCAAAATTAAATCTACAAAATAAGAATCTTGATGAGGGTGCAGGAAAAGCAATAGCTCTAGTTTTATGTAATCGTATTATTCTAACAGAATTAAATCTTCACAAAAACCAGTTAGGCGATTCGGCGGGAAAAGCATTCGCCGAGGCTCTCAGCATGAACACTACCATTATCAGTCTTACTTTAAGCGAAAATAAGCTTGGGGACTTGACAGGAAAAGCACTAGCTGAGGCTCTATGCAAGAACACTACTCTTTCTTATTTGAACTTGTGGAACAATCAATTGGGAGATTCTGCGGGAAAAGCATTGGCTGATGCTCTATTCGAGAATGCCACCCTGACCGTATTACTCATTGGTAAAAATCAGTTAGGAGATTTGACAGGAAAAGCACTAGCTGAGGCTCTATGCAAGAACACTACTCTTTCCCATTTGGACATGTGGGACAATCAATTGGGAGATTCTGCGGGAAAAGCATTGGCTGATGCTCTATGCGAGAATGCCACCCTAACCGTATTAAACATTGGTAAAAATCAGTTAGGAGATTTGACAGGAAAAGCACTAGCCGAGTCTCTATGCAAGAACACTACTCTTCTCGGTTTGGAATTGTCGTTCAATCAATTGGGAGATTCTGCGGGAAAAGCATTGGCTGATGCTCTATGCGAGAATGCCACCCTGACCAAATTACTCATTGGTAAAAATCAGTCAGGAGATTTGACAGGAAAAGCACTAGCTGAGGCTCTATGCAAGAACACTACTCTTTCTTATTTGAACTTGTGGAACAATCAATTGGGAGATTCTGCGGGAAAAGCATTGGCTGATGCTCTATTCGAGAATGCCACCCTGACCGTATTACTCATTGGTAAAAATCAGTTAGGAGATTTGACAGGAAAAGCACTAGCCGAGGCTATATGCAAGAACACTACTCTTTCCCATTTGGACATGTGGGACAATCAGTTGGGAGATTCTGCGAGAAAAGCATTGGCTGATGCTCTATGCGAGAATGCCACCCTAAAAATCAATTGGGAGATTTGACAGGAAAAGCACTAGCCGAGGCTCTATGCAAGAACTCTACTCTTCTCCATTCGGTATTATCAGAAAATCAATTGGGTGATTCTGCGGGAAAAGAATTAGTTGATTCTCTATATAAGAACACTACTCTGTCTCATTTGGAATTACGGAACAATAAATTAGGGAATTTGACAAGAAAAGCACATTCCGAGGTTCTGCGTAAGAATGCCACCCTAAAAATAACAAAGGATTGGTAATAGTTAGGTGATTTGATATGAAATGCATTGGTTAATGCTCTATACAAAAATACAACTCTGATCAATTTGTGACAGCAATTTTAGATATTTGATAATAAAAGCGTTGGCAGAGGTTTTGTGCAAGAATAACAACTAAAAGTATTTACACCCTGATCAAATTGCGTAAATCTTGGAAAATTCGGTTAGGGTCTTCAATAATGCAGGTGTTGGCCGAGGATCAAAGTATTAATTATTCTCTGGAAATTTTATCGATAAACAAATATTTTAAATCTAAATATGATACAATTGCAGTAATGAAATAAAACTTATTATTCGGTATATAATTAATAACCGAATTATTTTATAAGTAGTTTATAAGAAATTTTTAATAAAATCACTATTGCAATATGATCAACCCTGATTTAATTTTATACAACGAACGATATTTAATTAAGAAATTTTATGAAAAATTGATTTTATAACAAAAAATAATTGTTATTAAGACTTATAAAACAAATAAATGCAAATAATTTTTTGTTAACATGTTTAATAAAAATTTTAGGTTGTGATTATATTTTTTTCTAATGAATAAGGCAGCCTTCGCTATTAATAAACTTATTAAAAACTGTAATTATGTTTGAAATATTAGCAAATAAAATATCTGCTTTTTGTTAAATAATATAGCATCTTACCTTGTGTTATTTATAACTATGTAGTAATTTTTATTTAATATTATATATAAATATTTAAAATAATTTAATAAATTAATAATTCATTTTTGTTAAGAAATACGATTTTTATTTAATAATACAGTTATTTAATATATGATAATAACAATTATAAATTTTTAAATATAATTTATATTATATTATATTTTTTATAAATTATATAAAAATAAGTAATTAATAAATATAAAATTGTTCCAATTTTTTTATAGATTTATAGTATAGTAGTAGAATTTCCAAGTTTCATTTATAAGATCTTGTTTAATACCAGATAAAAGTCAATAAAAAATATTTTTTCTAATTGGATTTATTAAATAATCTATAAAAATTATACTTAATTATTAGATTCTACTAAATCTAGTTAGACAATATAAATATAGAACTTCTAGCTTTATATTAATCAAAAGCTGAGACTAAAAAGTATGCTACTAAGAGAATTGCATAAAAAAGGTTTCTAATATAATTAATCAATATATTTTATTCAAAAAAAAAAAACTCTTTCCCACTTCCAACAAAATTCATGAAAATTTCCTTTTATGGTAACAACCCAAAATATATAAGAAAAAACTCAATGTTCTCAAAAAGTCCCAATGACAAACATATCTAGAAGGTCCCCTAGAGTCAAAGACATGACCATAAACTATACTGGCAAAAGAATCATCACCAGCAGTGGCAAAATCCAAAACCACTTTTGAAAACCAAACTGTTAAGCAAGTTCAATCCACTCGCTAGCACTAAGAGAAACAAAATATCGGAGAGAAGGGAGAAGGAGGTGAAAACCTCCCAAGACATACAAAACTTCAAACAAAACTAGAAAGAAAGTATGGAGCTTAAGAAGGCAGAAGGTAACAATAGCACAAACCCTGAGAAAGATATCACAGAAAGTATCGACATATAAGAAGAGATAAATACAGAGTCAAGACCACCATCACCTATGACAATAGTATTAACAATAACGACAGTAGCCAGAGAAAGAAAAGAGACTACGAACAATTCAGAAAATATCGTTACCAACAAGTTCAATTACGAGCAGGAGCAAAGGTCTGGAACCCCAGAAGTAAGATAGGTATATCTTTAAAGACCGAATAACACACTATACCCTGACAAAATTTTTATAGGCCTGAAAGGAGTACCGGGCACCTCAACACAAGAAAAAATTGACTTGGTTTGTAGCAAGCTGGGGCATTTGAAAACCCTGAAGCATGTACGCACAGAGGAACCAATAGGCACAATGATAATTGCTGCCATTTTTGACAACTACCACAAGGCAATATCGGTATGCGAAATCAAGATCAATAACAATGATTCTTTCAAATTTAGAATAGCCCCACAGATCAATACCAATAAAAGCAAGGCCCATTCCATCAGGATCTGGGATATCCCCAACCATTTCAAAAAAACTGACATTGCCAACTTGTTTCAGGACAAGTTAGAAATCGAAAGCATCACTTTACAACCAGCAGAACCAGTACAATCAGGTACAGTCCAGTTCAGTACATCAACAATATATGAAAAATATCAAAAATGGGCACTCTATAAGGATATCTTCTATATGTGAACATATCCGACAATCAGAACCTGTATAACAAGAGAAAAGAGGAACCAGTACACAGCAATACTAGTGAATCTCCACAAGGAATCACAATAAAGGAACTACAAAAAATTATTAACCACAACAATGTGCAAGCGTGCTACTTCCCCTTGAATCATTTGGCTCAAAACAAGAGATTTGTAATTCTTTACTTTAAAAATGACCAGGACTTAGATAAGGCAAAGAGCGCTAGCCTCAAAATAAACAACACAGAATTTACTTGGGTGGAAAAGAATAAAAAACACTGTTTCAGGTGTGGTGCTCAAGACCATGAACTCACCTCCTACCTGATTAACAAAGAAAGCCTATCCACAAGAAACAAAACAAACAAACTGGGACAACCAAGATCAAGAATGACAGTCCATAAAGAATCTACCTTCACTAAACAAACAAATAGACAGACGAACGGCTCTTATACCTCAGGACGAACATACGCAAGTGTCACCAGGGGTATACAACCTCACTTGTGGAAATGGAAAGAATAGTAGAAGTACTCAGACAGCTCCAAGCAGACTTGAAAGCTGTCAAACATCAGATCCATATATTGGATAGGAGAGTGACAGCAATAGAGACAGGTCCCCACATTAAAGCCAAAGAACCGATGATCTCAAACCCCTTCTCAGAACATGTGATGACTTCAGAGAACTCAGAATTTAAAACTCCATCTCCAAAAAAGATGGACATAAGACAACAACAAGCACTAATCAATGAAAGAATCAACCAGATGGAGTCTACAATGGCAACAACCATGAAAGAAATGATGGATTGCCTAGAATCACTCACTGAGAATACAGAGTTAACAAATCTGGTCCCCTCCTTTCTCCAAAACAACTATAATTAGTAAGTCCTATGAGCTCAAAGCTGAGAATAGGTAGAAGGAAAAAGGAAATGAAAAAGGAAACATACACGAATGATGGAGGATAGGCACTTTAAACATTAAAGGAATCAATACTGAGACTGAAAAACTATCTATACTTGAATATTGCAAAGATCAAAAGATAGATATAATGGGAATAACAGAGACTTGGCTACCAGAAAACACTTTTTGGCAAAACAATAAATGAACATATCAAATATGGATAACAAAACCAAGACAACAAACATATGGAACAGGAGTAAGCATTATAATAAATAAAATATGAACAACTCATGTATACAACATCGAAGAATACAACAACCATGGTCTACTAATAGACATGGCTTTTAAAGAAAAAATTAAATATAGAATTATAATAGTATATAATGTTGCAGATGAGGCAAAGAAACAGGAGAGAGCCAAACTACATCAGTGGCTAAAGACCAAGATCAGTGAAACAAAAAGTAGAAACATGCTCATCATAGTAATGGGAGACTTGAACAAGACAGCAGACGTTAGACTAGACCAAACCCCGGGTAAGTACAGAGCAAACAAATCCAAGCATATAATAAATATCCTGCAAGCATTGGACTTGATAGATATATACAGGCAGCTATACCCAACAAGAAAGAGTTATATATACACTAGATCAAAATTGAACTATGGGAGTAAACTGGACTATATATGTGTATTAAATCCTCTAGTA
Source organism: Acaulospora colombiana (assembly GCA_910592055.1). Taxonomy (NCBI): domain Eukaryota; kingdom Fungi; phylum Glomeromycota; class Glomeromycetes; order Diversisporales; family Acaulosporaceae; genus Acaulospora; species Acaulospora colombiana. Next base: position 5,272 of record CAJVPT010005459.1, on the reverse strand, counting down.
ACATTGATTATCAAAGCAGAACATATAGTAGTAGAAACTACTATAGACAGTGACCACAAGATAGTAACACTATTACTTGACACATCACATAACTCATGATCAAAACTGGCAAACAGAAAGAATATCAAACAGAACAAGATAGACTTTACTAACTCCAATTCGAAACAATGGACCAAATTCAGACAGAAAATGGAAAATGCAGTGAATAGAATCATAGAAGACCACCCGGCAATAGTAGAGGGAATCTGGAAACAATTTAAGGAGGCAATACTAGCAACAATGAAGGTCACACTCAAAAAGACAGATTATAGGAAGAATATTAGTATTATCAATAAGTCAAAATAAAAGAATCTTATGCAGAGACAACTCAGGATTAGCAAGGCATATAGGAGATGCCAGGCATGGCCCATGAATCCAGAATTGTGATCACGAGTTGAAAAAACAGTAATAAAGGACATAATCAAGAAAGTGAATTCACCGCTCCATACACTAAAAGAACCACCACTCAAGATAAAAGATACACTATATAATAGAGAATAGATACACAAATGGCTATCAAAAACCAAAGAGATCTAGAATATAAAAAGCAAAATGGCAAAGATTCAAGTGAATAAGGTAAAGAAAAAAACAATTAGAGAACACACTGAGCATAAATATAGAAATTTAGAGGAGAATCCAAAAAAAAATAATAAACAGTATCCTGAACAGACAAGCAAGAGTTATCGATATAGAAGATTGGTAGAATGCATAGAGGAGGATGAGATCGAAATTATAACTGAACCAGAAAAGATCAAAAACAAGATCAGAGACCACTTCCAACTATGGATAAGATCAAGACAAACTCCAAACATAGAAGACTTCCTATATTGGAAGGAACAATACAATCCAAAACAACATATTCAAGTCAAATGGCTTGCAGAAACACTAAATCCAATCAAGATGACTGAAATTAAAGATGCAATATACAGGAAGAAGATAGCAAGTGCACCAGGACCATCTGAAATACCATACAGTATTTTTAAAAACCTGGGAGAAAAAGGACTATAGGCTCTGGAAATTCTTTTCAATAAAATCCTGGCAACAGGCGAGATTTCAAGAGATTGGAAGAGAGGAAATGTATATCTAATCCCAAAACCCAAAGACTAGCTAGGAGACATAAACATAACACGACCCATCACTCTGCTAGAAACAGTCAGAAAGATATTTATGGGAATCTTGACAACAAGAAAAGCAGAAGTGTGCACAAAACAGAAAGTCCTATGTGAGAACAATTGGGCCGGACTACCGGGAGAGAGTATGCAGGAACCAATTCATATTCTGAACAACATTATAAAAGAGACCAGAGAATATAAAAAAGAAGTATGGATATTTAGTCAAGATATCAATAAAGCATAAGACTCTATTAACAAACAAATGATAATAAGAGCCCTCAAAAGAATCCATATACCGGAACAGATTATTAAAATCATGAACAACTAATTAGATAATAGAAATAATAGGGTGATAACAGCATATGATCTCATGCAGGAATACCCTATACATAATGGGATCAATCAAAGGGATATTATATCACTGCTGCTATAGAGAATCTTCTATAACCCACTGTTACAGGAAATAGAAGACAAGAATAAGGGATATAGAATGGAAACTGATGTCATCCTGGATCTGACAGTACCTAGTTGGGGCAAAATAAGCATCACCATAAAAAAGACAGCCAAAATCAACGCAATGGCATACATAGATGACACAACTTGGTTTGCTAGCTCACAAACGGATATGCAAAATATCATAGACAAAGCATCAGAGTTCCTTAAAATCAATGATATCCAAGTCAACAGTGATAAGTCATCACTGATCTGCATCAAAACCAGCAGGGAGAGTAGAACAGACAGTATCAAGCTGAATGGGGACCAAATACAACCCTGCAACAAAACGAGGCCACCAGAATCCTAGGAGTATGGATATCAGAAAACAGGAAAAAGACACACTAGAAGAACATTATTAGAGGGAAAGTAGACATCACCACTAGAATCTTAGCATGAAAAAAAGTAACAGACAAACAAGTACGATATATTATAAACTATGCTCTATTTCCAGTTATAGAATACCTACTAAATGATCTAGTACTATCAGAAAAAGAGTGTGACACAATAAGCAGCAAGATAAACAAGATATTCAAACACAAAGCTGGGGTGTCTTCAACTACTCTGAACTGTATAATACATGCAAACTTCAGATACAAACTTTTCAACCTCTGGGATAGACAGATACTTATGCATAGCAAGAACTTATTTAATAGATTAAACAGCTACAATTTGAGTGACATGACCACACAGATTCGACTTCAGCAACTCCAGAACAAATATTGAACCAACACATCATCTTGAAGGACAGATCCCCCTTCTGAACAAAAAGGAAAACAAATATAACAAATGAGATCTTAAGTATGCTGAAGATTTAGGGAATCACATTCATACCAACTGATCACACATAGGCAGGAAAACCCATCAAAAGGAAGGGAAAACCTATCATAGAGATGGTACAGGAAGAATGGTATAATAAGCACAGAAAGCATTTTAGACAGAGAGGAATCCTCTTCCTAGATCAACTCCTTAATGATAACAAAACAAGATTTCTCATTTGGCAACAGGTGTGGGCAAAACTTGGCAAACAAGGTAGAACTCCACAGCGGTATAGAGACTTAAAAGAAATATGGATCAACACAAACATTATAGATGCAGAGTAAAGAGAGAAAGTAGTTACTCCTAGAAACAAAATCAAACAAATAGTCCAGAAATAAACAATTTTCACTTAAACACTCCAGTACTTCTCTCTTAACAACAGTCAACAATCAAGTGGTTAGCAACAAAAAAAGACAGATCAACAATAATTACAAAAAAGAAAAAAACACTAAACAACAAGGTCATCATAGTCAATCACATGATCAAGAACAACCAGACATTTCCAATTTTCAAGTGTAAAGGTTGCCCCTTCAACAACTCAGAGCTTAGAAACAAATACCAGGATCAACAGCAATGCATAATGCACCAGTTACTTGCACAGTCTGTTAATATTCCAGTCAAGAAAAGTACATTAGGATACCACTCGGGACAGCTAGGGACAAGCAGAGGACAACCTTTGACAAACAGATTACAATCCTCCCCATAAGGAATAGAACATGCTATAAGAGAGATAGATAAACATACCATACCAACATCTTTAGTGACAATCCATTTGGACAAAATATCAACAACAAAGGCCCTGATACAGAAAAAACTCAAGGCTCCAGAAAGAATGATCCACAGATTACAACAAATCACCCAAAAGGGGGCAGAGTATAACAATTTCAAAATATATACAGATGGCTCCTTCACAAAACGATATGCAAACAGCAGGATGGGAATTGGATGGGTAATCCAAACTGAAACAGGTGATGGGATTGGCACCTTCCAAGCAGAGACTCAGAACACCCTATCTTCTACAAGAGCAGAACTGATAGTGATCCTCACAGCAATTAGTACAATAACTCCCAACAAAAGAATAAATATAATAACAGATAGTCAAAGTGCAATTAACATGATTAATAGAGTGAAGAATAGGAATACAATCAAGATAAGGAAATACGAAAATCTCAACAAGGTCCTGATAAGTACCATACATGAGATAATATTAATACAAAACATATTAGTAAAATGAACCAAGATAAAAAGTCGATTGAGCATTCAAGGGAATGAGCTGGTAGATAGATTGGTAGCAACTACATTAGTAGACAGGTATAAAGACATAGTTAAAATACAAGAGGAAAACTCCATTAGTGACAAAATACTGGTAAGATGGGACCAGGATTTTATTGACCTCCCAATAAAAACAATAGGAAAAACCCTACTCAAAACCAAATGGGCAAACAAGTGGAAAGCCCTGAGATGGAACCAAGATTGGATCACAGTCCAGAAGAACAAAGAGATAGATTGGAACATGACTTGGCAAATGCTTATGCCATCCAAAGTTACATCCCCCAAAACAAATCAAGAGAACCATAGAGATAAGACCTTCCGCTGAAAGACATGGCTGAATAAATATCAAACCATGACAAATATGAACCCAAGGAAACCACATCTATACAAAAGCCCCACATGTATAATCTGTAAAAGACATGAAGAGAAAGACCTTCACCCTTTCACATGTGATCCTAATGATACAAGATTAACTGAAAAATTCACAAAATTTCTTATCAAGGAATGTCAGTATGAGCAAATGGGAACAAACAAACAGAAGAAATAAAAGACAAATAGAAATGTCTCTTTAAAACAATAACCCTCATAGAAACAATACTGAGAGGTGACCGAGTCAAATAGAGAGACATTATCAGAGAAGTTATCACCCACAAGATAAAAAAGATAGCAAAAGAAATTACAGGTGACGAAAAGATCGCCAGGGTAGTGATTGAAATGGCCACAACATAATTCTGACAAGAGAAATGAGAAATATGGAAGCTAAGGTGTGAGCTAGTAATAGAATGGGAAAGATTGCAGGGGATCACTAGAAAAGAGAAGAGAGGAAAGACAAAAAACCATAAAACAAAGGAGAGAGACAACATAACACAGAAGAAAAGGAATACCACAGACAATCAAAAGTATCTTTATATAGATCTAACTAATCTCATGATAAGAAGTATTCTCTAGAATGGATACTCACCAAATTTACTTTTTTCTATAAATAATAGTGTTAATGGAGTCATGACATACTAGTATTCACATATACAGTGAACAGTAGCAAGTCGCAGGGTTCCTTTAGATACTGAATCATTAGTTTTTTCACTATCTTAAATGTATTTCTCACAATTCAATTTGTATATATATGGAAAATATTTTTCGATTAAATAAAAACTACATGGTATAACTTTGCCAGCTTTAAAAAAAAAAAAAAAAAAAATTAATATATTTTATTAATTTTTATATACTATTGGATTTAATAACTTTATCTTTCAAACGGTAACTCTTATTTAGTTTATTTATTTTTTTAAATATTAATTATACTGACAGAATTTAGGATCTTATTTTTTAATTAAAATATTTCAATTAAATATTCATTTAATCAAAGAATTTATTAATATAAGATTTATTAATAATATTATAAATAATAATACAAAAATAAAAAAAACCAAAAAAAAAAAAAAACTCTTTCCACTGATCCTCCTTTTTTCTAAAAATTTCCTTTTTTGGCAATTTTTTTGAAAAAGCAAACCTGGTCAAACACACAAGGAAAAACAACA
>CAJVPT010005458.1:0-12167 GCA_910592055.1 Acaulospora colombiana | reverse complement strand
AGTTCTAAGAGAACTTTTTGGATTGGTTTAAAGAAAGTAGTAAGATTTTATTAGCATAGAAGTATTAAAACTTCTTGCGAACATCTTTTTTGTGTATAGTCAGAGGATCAGCAGAAAGAGTTGTTAATATTATCGAAACATGTGAATATAATCAAAGAAAACTTGTTTATATTTTATTATCAATTTGTTTTATATTTATCAATTAAAAATCAAATGATATTGTACTATCAAAAATTCAAGGTCAAATAGGATAGACAAAATTTTTTCAAAAAACTATGAAAAACTATAGACACTTTAAGAAGAAAAAAAATAATATATGAAAAGATGAATAATAAGTCTTCTTTTATCTAGAAAACCTCTATCTCCATATTATTTTCAGTTCTGAAAGATAATACTTCACAAGTTGATTTTTTTACTTTCTAAAACCTTCTTTTTTTTAATAGAGAAAATATATGCTTAAGTTTATTTAAGTTACTAGAGATCCAAGTTTTTATTTAAAGAAGTTTGTAAACAAGTAAGGAAAAATAATAGTAACATTTGAAGATAAGCTTCAAATTATTTTAAGGAAAGTAAGAAGACTTTATTAGTTAAGAAATATAAAAACTTCTTGGGAACATCTTTTTTATATGTAATCAGAGAATTAGTGGAAAGAGTTTGTATAAGTATGAGCTTGTAATATAGTATATTAAATTAATAAATATTAATATTTGACTTATTACAAAAATAACAGTAAAAAATTTCAAGACATAAGAATCTGGGGTTTACCATTAGTCATTTTCTTCTATATAAGTGAATACAAAATCAAAATAAAAAAAAAGAAGTGTTAAGCAAGATACTGGATCTGAGTAGGCAATAAATATCTTAGATAGTTACAAGAAAATAATTAAGAGAATGGATGGATAAGTTTTTCAGATAGTCAGGAAGAAGAAGAATATTCCAAAAGGGTTGACTCCTAATTAGAAGAGGTTTTTAGTAAAGATTCTTTGGAAGATATAGAGCATTTTTAATTTTCTTTTTTTCTTTTCATTTTCATATAATGCATTTGCATATTTTTAGATATTTCCTTTTCTTTTATTTTTCCTTTTCTCTTTTGTAGTTTCTCAAATTCAGTTCCTTGAAAAATAATAAGCAGTGACAATCTGCTGGCAATGATGAATAAGTTAAGAGGGTCTTTACCCAAAATTTAATCCAAAGCAAAATATTATTCCCAAGGTTGTATTTAGAGGCTGAAGCTCTTTTGAGAATTAAAAGCCATTAATGAATATATCAGTATGAGTCTTTTAGTTTAGCCATTATACAATTGCTCTATGTATCTCTATCAGTTTTCTTAATAATTAATAAATATACAATATTGATCTGACCACAGGTAAAAAAAAAAAAAAAAGTAGTAAATAATTCCAGAAGTAAAACTCTTTTTACTAATCCTTTAACCATACACAAAAAAAACATTTACAAGAAGTTTTTATATTTCTTGACTAATATAGTCTTTCTACTTTCCTTAAAATAACTTGAAACTTGTCTTCAAGAGTCACTATTATTTTCCTTCACTTGTTTATAAACTTATTTAAGCAAAAACTTGAGACTTTAGTAGCCTAAATAGACTCAAGCATATATTTTCTCTACTAAAGGCAAGAAGATTCTAGAAAATAAAAGGACCAACTGATGAAGTGTCACTTCCCAGAGCTAAATGTAACATGGAGATAGAGATTTTCTAGATAGGAAAAAACTTATTATTTACCTTCTCACATATTGTCTCTTGTCCTTTTAAAGTATCTATAGTTTTTTATAATTTTGGAGGAAAATTTTACTTATCCCAGCTTGATCCCGAATTTCTGATAGCATAGTATTATCTGACTTCTGATCGATTAACATGAAACATATTGGTAGTAAAATATAAACAAGGTTTCACTATCTATACTCACATGTTCCGATGACGTCATTGGTAAAAAAAAGAGAAATCAAGGATATGAACTCTTTCATTTCTCTAAATGAAGTTTAACTGTAGTAAAGAAATCATGAGACTATTAAGATGGGTATTAAATTTTCTAGGTGGTAAAAAGGTGGTTATTTGTTTAAATCAAGGCCTTCAACTTCTTATTATTCTGGTCAAGCAAAGTATGTAAATAAGGTTTTTTCTTATTCCTGTTAGGCTGTAAGACTGAAAAGCAGAGGAATATAAAACACTTCTCTTCTCTAGAATTTAGAATGCATTTTCTCAGACATTGTATAATGATATCATAATCAAGATGAATACTAGTAAAATTCCTTTAACTAGGTGTAATTGCTGAAAGATATTGAGAGTTATTTAACAAGATTGAAAAGCTACATAAGAACCTGGGATTCACCATTAGTTATTTTCTTCTGTATATGTGGATATAAAATTAAGATTGAAAAAAAGGAAGCATTGAGCAAGACACTGGATCCGAATAGATACTAAGTATCTCAGATGGTCATAAGAAAATAATCAAAAGTATGGATGGATAAGTTTCTCAGATGGTCAGGAAAAAGAAGAATATTTCAGAAGGGTTGATTTCTAATGAAAAGAGGTTTTTAGCAAAGGTCCTTTGGAAGATATAGAACAATTTTATTTTTTTTTCTTTGTCCTTTTTATGTAATGCATTTGCATAGTTTTAGATATTCCCTTTTCCTTTTATTTTTCCATTCCCTTTTTGTAATTTCTCGAATTCAGTTCCATGGAGGATAATAAGCAGTGACAACTGCTAGCAATAATGGGTAAATTAGGAAGGTATTTATTCAAAATCTACTATGGAGCGAAATATTGTTCCCAAGGTTGCATTTAGAGGCTGAAGCTCTTTTGAGAATTGAAAGCCATTGACAAGTGTGTCAGTTTAGTTTAGCCATGATTAATAAACACACAGAGCTGACCTGACCATGGGTTAAAAAAAAAAAAAAAAAGCAGTAAAAAATTTCGGATTGCACTAATGGATTTTCGAAAAGTTAACCGCTTATTAGAATTGCATTTATTAAATAAACCAATGACTAAAATGCTTAAGCTAACACTGCTTGTCTTTCAACATTCGTTTCCTATCAATTTTTTTTTTTTTACCACAATGGAATCCTATGTTTGCGGGCATGAAACAACTGAAACCGTTGATTCTACTATAATTTGTAAAGATTGTGGGGAATGCATTTCTTCCGAATTACTTGTACCCGATTCGGGTGGTAATTAATTTTTCTCCTATATTACGCGTACATGAATATTAAGATTCACTACACTCATAAAAAACTCGAAGATTTATATGAAGGCCGTACACTTCGACCGGAAACCCTTGACGGTACGAGAATAGATCCAAATAGCTACGATAATAGACCTTCCGTAAGTATGATCCATCAAATTTGGTTTACTCTGCATTCGAGCTTTCTTGTTGAGTTTAGAACTTTCCTTTTTATCTATTTATTATAAGGTCGAGTTAGTCATTAATCAAACCACTTCTTCCCTGGGCTTAGAAGTCATTGAATCAAAAGTTATTGCGCTATTCAATATGGTCGAGAAAAAGTTTCATGTCGGTGAAGGTCAACTTTTACGCGTTGTAGTTGGTGCTTGTGCACTATTGATAATTAGGGAGGAAAAAATCCCCAAAACAATGCGAGAAGTGGCGGTAATATAATATTTAATTCATTTATTTTTCTTTTGGTTTTCGACTCTATTAACAAATGTTATAATTGTAGTTCACGTTAGACTTGGAAATGCAACATCTTACAAATGTAGTACACAAGATACGGATGCATCTTATGCCTTCGGTTCCAAGTTTTATAGATGTTGAAGTATTAGTTAATAAAGTAATACACGATCTACTTGAGAATCATGACAACAAATTTAATTTACCAATTTATGTTGATATAATGCAACTGGATCACCTTAGACAAGACGTGCAAGTGTATGATATTCAGAGTGAAAGCAATTATTCGGAGGAAAGTGTTTCGCATAAAGAATTTCAAGATTGCATCATGAAATATTATCGTAAAGTTTTTACCGGAATATGCATGCAGCTGCTCAAATATGCTAACGAGGGTAATATTATAACTGGAAAGCAACCTTCGCCTGTCGGCGCTGCGATTGTATTGATTGCGATTGAGGCCACTGAAAAACCAAGTCATGATGAATGGAAGAACAACCATAAACGAGCTTCTGATATTGTTAGCAAAATGTTTCAAGTAGATTCTCACTTAATAATGATCGACAGGTACAAGGAAATGATTGATTATCTACATTCGAAGGTTATTAGTCTTCCTTGGAGTTTTCTGGCGCAAGAAAATAAGAGCAGGAGCTACCTATACGTCGCTGATTTATCTCAATTTTACGAATGGGTTTCTAACTGTCGCGAAAAGGGAAAACAAAAGAAGCATGCTATGGTAGACAAGGGCATGAGTATTGAACCTGAAAGCGTAGTAAGTACAGATCTTACTGATCATAATGAAAATCGATCCTCAATGCAAGATTATAGAGATATTAGTGATGGACACGTCATATGTGAAGGTCATGAATCTGATGTTACATTAGATGACGAAGAGTTGGATGAATATATGCGAAACGAAAGCGAGGTAATCTCCTATTGGTTGAGTTGTACTTGGAATGATATTTATTTGGTATATATTATTATTTTTAATGAATAAAATAGATCGAAATTGCGAAAAATTCGTGGGAAGATCAGGAAAGTTTGGATGATCAAAATGCGCACGATCAAAAAAATAAGGTGCTTAGAAAGCGAAGACAAGTTCTCCGTGAAAAAGGGACTTTCAAAAAACGTAAAGTTGATGATCAAGTTGAAAACTCTCAATCTGACGCATCAGAGAATATGGATGGAGATGACGTAAAATATAAGACGCGTAAAAAACTTGCAAGAACTGAAAAGGGCTCCCAAAAACGAAATGGCCGTGAGAAAGAACTGAATTCTTCTAAAATTAAGCTTAATTTTGATCCAAGTACAGTAGATATGAATTTATTTGATCACATATAAGATAATATGCCTTTAATTATAATGCATTTGTTTTTAAGTGATGTAATAGGCCTAATTTTTTTTAATAAAAAAAAAATTATAAAATAATGACACTTTCTTATTAAAGAATTATCGATGCACGTCTGTTTATTACTAAGAATTTCGTGAAATGATTTATCAATCAAATAATTGCACTCTTAAAATCAAGAAAATTATAACTAAAAGATTTTATTTTAATTTTTATTTATTTAATTGAACAACGCTTATGCTATTGCTTATATCAGTCACAATCTTAACAAAGCAATTGAAATATCTTATAATAATAAAGGCCGTTAAACATTTTCATCAATATTAGAAACTTAACACTTCTTCTTTTTAAAATTATTAATTATTTTACTTCTCAATAGTTAAAAACAATCAAACTTAAAAAATATTATACAAGATAAATACATTATTTTTAACTTTACTATCAAATCTAAAACTAAAAGAAAATATTACAATATAAATGCTATATTTAGAATATAATATATCTAAATATTTATAATTTCAAGTTTATTTTTATTTAATATTAATTCAATTATAATAATTATAAATAATTTAACTTAATAATTAATTTTTTTTTTGCTAATTTGCAATTATACCATGATAATATATCTTTATTGAGAAATTAAATCAAAATCTACAATAAGTTACAGACTTTTGCAAAGTGACTAACTTATATTTATATATACAGTAAGTACTTTAAGTCAGATTTTTGGAACAATATTAAGTTTTCCTAATAGATTGGTTATGATCTCTATTTATCAAGATTATTGTCAACAGTTTGTCACTATTAATTGATTCAAAAATCAATGAATTGTTAAATTAGAAGAAAATGAAAAAAATGCTTGAAGGAAAAAAATAATTCAAGATTTATCAAAATAATTAAAAAATAAAATAGTCTTCTTTCAAAAAGAATTTATCCAATTGAAATAATTTTCTTGCTTCACTTAAACCTTAAAAAAATTTTTTTTTCATTACTTATAATATCAAACAAGTCAATTTAACCAATTTTTTATTTCAAGAAAACTTTTTTTAAAAAAAGAAATCAGATTAAAAAGTATATTCTCTTTCTTTTTTATAGAAATTCCAAAGTCTAGAAAAAAGTATGGGCCATGCTAATATTACAAATAAAAATAGCTTTTCTCTCAGTATGTAACAATGCTTCTTGACTTTTTTAAGGAATTTTGTCTACTCTAACTTAACCCTGAATTTTCTGTTATATTAGGTTTTGAATAAATTAATTGTCTAAAGATTGGGATTTGTTGCTCTATGGTTAGCAAAAACTTAAACAAAAATACATATAATATGAAATGTACAATAAATGTATTTTCTAAGCTTCATAAAAACTTTATATTTATCATAAACTATTGGTTAATTATGCAGATAGATAAATATCACATGAATTGTGATCTCCTCTCTTTCATTACTTTCTGAAAGTGTTATGACTTAGAATAAATATTTTTCCAAAGACAAAGTTAAATATAAAAGTTGTTGTTATGTATTTCTTATCTTACCCTTATTTTCTTATCTTGCAAATATTTTCAACCTTTTTTCTTTATTTTTTTTCTATATTTTCAATACTAACTAGTTATTGACTAGTATAAGAGATCCCTGGTATCAAATAGTGCCAAAATTTTTAGACAAGTTTTAGTATATTAGATACTGTTAGTGAATAGCAACAAGCTGATCAATGGGTATATTAATGCAATCTAGATAATGTCAACTCTTTATTAAGGGAATATATTCTGTAATACATAGTTATATATACTTGACTAATCCTTAACTTTGTTTTTAAAAGAGAGTATTTATATTAAGTATTAATATATTTTTTTATTCTAATTAGATTAGACATAGATTAAGTTATACAAATAGTTAATTATCTATTTTGTTTCTCTCTAGTGATCTGTAAATTCTCAAGTAATATAAAAAAATATAAATTCTGATTGTTCCTAAAATAATCTTTTTTTAATAAAGTATCAGAAAAAGTATAGAATGAATCAGTTTCCTCCTTTCAAAAAAAAAAAAATCTAGCCTGGCTGCAAGTTTATAAAAAAAATATTATTTATTTTATTGATTTTATATATAACACATATACTTCAAATTACAAAACAATTTTATAAATAGTTTTTTTATATATCTATTATATATATATACAATAAAATAAACTAATGTACTTAAGATCTGTGGATCAATAGCACAGTAGTAGTGCTCTCAAGTCGCAATCACAAGGTCTGTAATTCAATATTACTTAAGGATCAAATGCAAAAAAAAAAAATTATCCTTCTGATCAGGTTTGACCGGTTATCTTGTGAAAGTCGTATCCAATCATCTGGAACAAGTTCTAAGCAGGTTAGGCTACATTAAGATGAGACTTCTGGCCTTCTGTCAATCAGGGGCTGAGATCTATAGTCGTACTACTGGAAGGATTACATGAAAAAAGGCTTCTGATCTAGTCTCTCACAAAAACGTCCCAAGCCTACTTTGACCTGGCAACCTCTAGGACCTCCACTCTCCTAGCTCAGGATATCCCAATCTGGTACTCCGCTTAATTGAAAATCAATCAATAGAGACTGATCTGATGTCACAGATGGTGATAAAGAAGAAAAGTGCCTCCTTCTGAGGTCTGAGTGAATAATATATAGGGAATATTGGAAGGTATTACATATCTTGTCGGATATATACAAACTATAGACTAGCTTAGTGAAAACAATAAAAAATTTGTAAAGCTCAATACTAACTAGCCTAGACTAGCTGTTGATGACTGTGTATTAATTATCTGGTCCCTAGCTAGGTCTGTCCACTCACAGAGTGGTTGTAGGTCTATCTAGAACAAACCGCGATAGGTTATCATTAAGCTGCATAGATATAGAAATATATAGTTTGTAGAAAATGATTGATGTAACTGCTATAGGATTTAATTATCCGTCAAATTAAGTTAATTTTTAAATAAAGCTTGCATCTAATACTAGTTGTGATTTAAAAAATAAAAAAAAAATAAAAAATAAAAAAAATAAACTAATATACCTAAATACTATTAATATTTTATATATAGATATATGTATATGGTATTTGAAATTTCTTCAATAATTTTATTAATAGGTTTATATTAATTGAAAGATTATTTATTGTTTCTTATATACTGTATTTTATTTACTTTTTGAATTATATTATTTTCTATTTTTTTTTTTTGATTTTTTATATTCTATTATGTTTTTTATTTGTTTAATCAAATATTATATATTAAAAATTTGATATTAGTAATAATATTTTTAATAATTTCAGAGATTTTATAGATCTTGATAAATTTTGTTATAATTTTGATTATGGATTCTATAGTTTTTTTTTTTTTTTTTAAACATGTGGTCAGATCAGCATAGTATATTTATTAATCTTTAAGAAAACTGATAGAGATATATTGATCAATTATATTATAGTTAATCTAAATCTTATGTTAACTCACTCATTAACAGCTTTCAATTCTCAAATAAGCTTAAGTCTCTAAGTGTGACCTTGGAAATAATATTTTGCTCTAGAATAAGTTTTGAGTAAAGATGCTCCTAACTTATTCATCATTGTTAACAGATTGTTACTATCTATTATCTCCAAGAAATTGATTTCGAGAAACTATCATAAAGAAAATGAAAAATAAAAGAAAGAAGAATATCTAAAAATATACAAATGTATATACATATGATAAAAATAAAAGGATAAAAGAAAAATAAAGATGTTTCATATTCTTCAAAGAACCTCTATTAGAAATCTTTTCTCATTAGGAACCAATTCTTTTGGAATGTTATTTTTCTTCCTAACCATCTAGAAAACTTATCTATTTGTGATCTTGATTATTTTTTGTAACTATCCAAGATACTTATTATCTACTCAGATCCAATATCTTGTTTGTTACTTTCTTTCTTTTAATATTGATTTTGTATCCATTCACATCAAGTAATAATTTATGATGAATCCCAGGTTCTTATGTGATCTTTTAATCATATTATATAACTACTGATATCTTTTAGCAACTATGCCTAGTTAAATGAATTTTATTGATGAGCATCTTTTATTTCTCAAAAAGTCAAATTTCTTAATAGTTTTTTTACCTTATAATGATAGAAGAATCTTGCAGAATAGTGGAGATTCTCATCAATTATAATATTATTATATATAATAATATCTGAAAAAATATATTTTTTATCCTAGAGAAGGATAGTGACTCATAGTTTTTTACTTTTTAGTCTTATTATTTGATCGGGATAAGAAAATAATTTTTTTTATATATTTTGTCTAACTGGGATAGTAAAAAGTTGAAGATCTCAGCTTGAACAAATAACTATCTTTTTATCGCCTAGAGAATTTAGTGCCTGTCCTAATAATTCTAGGATTTCTTTGCTTTCGTTATACTTTATTTGAAGGAATGGAGGATTTTATATCAATAAATTCTCTTTCTTTCATCAATGGTATTATCAGAATACATGAAATAGTCAGTAGATACTTGTTTATATTTAGCTTCTAATATGTTTCATGTTTATCAATCATATTTTGCAATAGGTTGTGTTATCTAAAATTTAGGATTAAACTAAAATTCTTTAGAAAATCAAAAAAAAATTTTATATGACTATAAGAGAGAAGATATAGTAGGCAAACACCTTGAAATATAGCCTGATGTTTACTATTTCCCACTGTTAAAAATCTCTATAGATATACTTCAATATGAAAGGCTTCAAGTACTACATTATTAGTTTTTCTTCCTTGCAAAACTTTCTTACCATTGATAGAGGTGTTTCTTGACTTTTCTAGATTATAGGAAGTCAAGTTTTTGTTTGAAAACAAATATAAATAAGGAAGGAAAGTTTTGAAGTACTGTATTTCTTGAAATAAAACTTTAAGTTGGTTTAGGGATAGTATTAAGACTTTATTAGTAAAGAAATAAAAAATTCTTGCAAACATCTTTTTTGTGTGTGAAAAAAGGATCAGCTATGGATTTTATAGTTTTTATTTATTTCAAAATAATATTATATATATAATAACAATTTATAATGGGGAACTCTTTCCGCTGATCCTTTGATCATTCACAAAAAGATGTTTACAAAAAGTTTTCAATACTTCTTTACTAATAAAGTCTTAACATTCTCCTTAATTCAACCTGAAGAAAATCTTCAGGAGTCATCTATACCTTTCTTCTATTGTTTATAATCAACTTCAGGCAAACTGAACTCTTGTGGCCTACAAAGTCTAGCTTACGCCTTTACTATCAATAGCAAAAAAGTTCCTAAAGGAAAAAGGATCACCAGTATAGTACCTATTACCACTCTTCTGAAGTGGAGGAACAAGACAAGATATAGGTTTTTCTCTAGTTAAAGAACTCATCTTTTCCCCTTTGACTAGTTGTGTGACCTCTAAGAGCTCCCACTTCATGGCTTTCTAAAAAACTTTGTCTACTAGTTTGACCCTGAATTTTAGGGTAACACAAATTCCACTGATTTTGATTGGTTGGTATGAAACATGTTAGACAATATTGATAAACAAGCTCCTATTGACCATCTCATGTGTCTGAATGTATTTTCTCAGCTCCATAAAAACCTGGGATTTATTGTGAGTCATATGTGTTGGTATAAATAGATACAGGATACAACATCATTATATCATTGGACTCAAAAAAGAGAATACCCATTAACAGACCAATCATTCAGCCAGAACACATAAGAAGGACCAGCTCATTTGTACTTGCTGATAAAAATAGACCTTAGCTGGGTGTATCACGGAAACCACAAGACAGATTACTAGCAGCAAGAATCAAGCAGTACAACATCTTTCACACAAAACTGAATTCCAATTGAACAACAAAACTGGTTGAGACATAAGACTTTTTTCATTCCCTCTTTTTTTTCTTTTTTTTTCAAGTGCTAATGAGGTCTTTTTATATAAAAAACTTCTAATACCGATGGTATTGAACATCTTAGATAAGTTCTTAATATGTTAGTTTCTTCTAGTAGGGATAGCAATGGACCATCTGGTGAGCAAAACTTTAGGAAGTGTTAGTTCTAGAGATAGATTTAAGGCTGAGTTTATTTTAATGAAGATTGACTCCACATTTCCTATAGCTTAGTTAGAGTTTAGAGAAAGTTCTACACTAGACGGTCAATAGTCATCTTATCCTCGTCTTTGATTTTCCTATTAATTTATATCTATTATTGTTACAAAATTTTTCCTGTTCTTCCTGTAAAAATGTTGCAATATTTATATTTTCCTTCTCTTCTATTCTATAACTACTTTTTAAAGTTCGTTTGTTACCCATATTTGTGTTTTTTGATAAGGTATCAATAGGCTGTTGCTTCTCTAGATTACTATTAAGGACTAGTATATCTTTAGAAGTGATTTGCTCCCTTATTACCAAGTCTTGGTCTTCTGAAACCTGTTTGTCCCTCTAAAGTATCTATTCTAGCATGTAGTATTTTTAGGTTGGCTAAAATATTCATTAAAGAATCTTGTGTACTTTTTATTTCTGGTCTTATATTGACTTCAAAAAATCTATTTCTATAGCTTTGTTGATTTCTAATTGGTTCTCTATTGCTTCCCGTCACAGGATATTCTTCTTTGTTATTTCTTTCATGCCTTATTACATTGTTGCTTCGCTGTCTGTTCTGTCGCAAATTTCTGAGCCTATAATAACTTGCTGAATTGGAAGTAGACTCTGTTGATTCATTATCTTATTGTGAATCAGATGTTGATTCATTGTCTATTTCTATATTTCTGGGTTTGAATCTTGTATTTCTATTTTCATTTTCAGGATTTTGTCTTTCTGTTTTGGATGTGTGTTTAATACTTCATGATAGGCGATATCCCTGTAAGAAAATATTTTGCTTGCATGTCTTGTTTCTTTCTTCTTTTGTCTTAAAGCAAACTACTATAAAGTTATACTTCTTGAGTGTATAGGGGTCTTTGGGTATGTAGCATACCTTAGCTTGTGTACTATTCAATGCTTGGGCTATCAGACTAGTGTAGGTTTTGTCGGTACCTAGGAGTCTTGCTGAGTTGTCATTTCTTTTAATTAATATTAGATTGATTTTATTATCGCTAAGCTCAGACTTGGAAAATATAGCTTTTGACATTTCTGTACTAATTGGAGTCATCCAAATTTCTTCAGGATTTAGGCTGAGATATTTGTGC
>CAJVPT010005457.1:0-12169 GCA_910592055.1 Acaulospora colombiana | reverse complement strand
TAGTTTATAAAATTGCTTTGTAAACAAGAGTACATGTAACGCATATAATCAATAAAATGGGCAATGTTGTGTGTTTTTTTAAAAAAAAAAAAAAAAAAAAAATCCTTTGAAAATAATAGTTACATGTGATAAGCTGGGACTACAGAATATTCTAGAGTATTTTATGCCAAGTTTGCTAATAGCAAAATTGACTATCAATATTCTAGAAGTGTTTTGAAAGATCTTTACTTTCAAGTGATTAAAAGGATCATGATATGTTGATCTGAAGTACTGGGATCATCCTGAATACTAGAAAGATTATATGACGAAATTTTATAGTTCAATAATTCCCCCAACTAATCTGCGAGTCCCACAAGTTAAGCACCAATTAAGGATTTGAATTCTGCAGCTATTATCTTGTAGATATTTCTAAGGGTCATTATTCTTGTTCTCATGATTTGTTCTATCCCTGTCTTCTCAAAAAGGTAATAGGTCCTGATACAAGCTCATTTGTAATATGCAGATACTTGATCATACAAAAAACCATGTTGATGATTATTTGCTACTTGATCTAATAATTCACCTAATAGATAAGCATGCACCAAGGTCATTTGTCGATTTTTGGTCCTTGTTGCCCTTTGTAGATGTCTGTACTTGATTAGAACCTGTACTTCCAAAGATTGTATGATATCTGCATGTAATAGAATGACATTCACATTTTCAGAAGTTGTTTCAAGAAGATCATTCATAATTTGATCAATAATGGTATTAATTTTGAAATTGTTACACATTTTTGAGATATTGAAATAGTATACTAGGGAATTGAAAAAAACCTTGTCTATTTATATTTGTCAAAACTTGTTTTGTGTTCCTGATCTTTACATGTTTGTATGATATATTTAAGGATTATATCTTTTGTATTTTGATATATTTCATCTATCATAAGTAAATTTATCATGCCAAGAGTCCATAAACAAAACCGTATTACTACCACTTCCTCTTCCTCCAGGAAAACCAGAAGCTCTCAACCCATTGATAATCGTGACTTATTTTTGAAAAACCTTTCTCTCAAAGAGGAGGTAGAGAACTTGCATTGCCAGTTTGGTAGGTTCCAAGAAACCAATTCTGTTTTGCATAATAAGTATGAGAGTCTTTTAGCAGACCTTCAAGATATGACTGGTCACCATTACTACCTTATACATATGGAATTAGAGAGGGAGAACAATAATCTTTACCAGCAGATTTATTCACTGGAACAACTTCAGTTGTAGGAAATAAAAGTTCCTTCTCTGTTGGACATGTCTTTCTCTCATATGCCCTACTAAGTCTGTTTCTTCATATGTGTTTGATTACTAAGATCATGTAGTAGCAGTTATGATGCTCCCTGGGCAGCTGAAATAGTGATGCAGTTGCTCTTTAGGCTGCCACTATTCCACTACATTTTTTTCTCTATTCTTTTTTTAAATACCTTCAATTATTTTAGGTTTTCTGTTTGGATGACTCAAATAGTTTTTATTAACTAGATGATGACTCTGATGACTGATAGTCTTGTAAAACTATTTGTGGTTCCTATTCTTCTCAGTTATAATACTTCTTCAAAAGATAGGTATTGATAGGAGCAGCCAGTACTTTTCCATTCAAAGTTCTCAGCTGATAGATACTATTTAAAAGAATATTGTGGATGTAATAAGGTTCTTTTCATTTTGGTTTCAATTTTCCTATAAAATGTTTGTCTTGTGCAGCATTATATATTAATATTTTGTCACTTATTTTAAATGTTGGAGCTAGGTTTTTCCTTTGGTTGTGATACTCTTTCTGTTTTCGTTGGCTTTTCTGAATATTATGCCTGGCAGCTTCTCTTCCTTGTGGTAGTTCTTCTATCAGAGTGAACAGTCATGATAGGATATCTTCTTTAATTACTTCATCCATTTCTATAGAAGGGATTTGGGATTTTCATCTATATATCAAGTAAAAGGAAGTTATTTTTGTCAAGGATTGTTTAACTGTTCTATATGTAAATAATACTGATGCAATGTAGTTATCCCAATATTCTTGTCCTTCTATTAGTTTAGCTTATACATTACTTAAAGTTCTGTTGAATCATTCTACTAGTTCATTAGTTTGGAGATGATATGGGATAGATAATAAATATTGTATTTCGAATTTCTTTAATAAATTATCAACTATTTCATTTCTAAAATGAGTTTCTTGATCTGAAAGTATCTGTTTTGGACATCCATATCTGCAAATAAAGGTTTGATATATAAATTCAGCTACTTGTTTTCCTGTTGCTTCTAAAATTGCCTCAGCTTCAGGCCATTTAGTAAAATAGTCTGTTGCTATCACAATGTATCTATTGCCTTTTTTCGTATATGGCAAAGGACCAACAATGTCTATTCCAATTTTTGAAAAGGATTCTCCAACAGGAATGGGGTATAAAGGATCAGGTATTCTATATTTTCCTTATCTTTGGCATATATCACATGATCTAATATAGTCTTTTATATCTAAACATTTGTGGCCAGAAATATTGACTTCAAACTTTTTCAAACACTTTATTAACACCTAGATGTGCATCAGTAGAATGGTTATGTAGTAGATATAGTACTAGTTCTATTTCATGTTTTTGTAAAACTTTGAGGAGTTGGTTCTGTGTTTTTTTTCTTCTGTCCTTTTTATAAAGTATGTTGTTTTTAATTTCGAAAAATTTGCTTTTGGCTTGTAATTGTTGTTGTTGTGTTTTATCAAGATTTGATAGTAGTTTATTGTTTTGTAAATAGTTTTTGAGATGATAGTAGTGTTGAGTATCTATCTTGTTGTTTGTTCGCCAGAACATTGACTACCTGAGCTGTATTTTCTTTAGTGTCAGGTTTGAGTGATGATACTATAAATAATTAATATTGAGTTTCGAGATTGGTGCTTGTTTACCAGATAGAGTTGCATAAGTATCGTGGGAAAAGATTATTAAATTCTTGCAAATATTCTTCAAAAACTTGCTCATTCTCAGGGAGTTACCAATATGTGTTGATCAATCATGGAGAGGTTTCAGTTACATAATTAACTTTATCAGGGATGATTTTATTCTATTCTAAGTTTTCTGTGCATTTAGAGGGGGTTTTTATCACCTCTTTTTGTTTTTTCTTACAGATACAGTCATCTTTAAATGGTCATCTGTTTCTGTCAGAAACTTTTTGACATTGTTTGCAATAAGCATGTGTATAATGATCTGATGCCCTTTCATCACAAATATTATACCATTGCCTAGTAATAAACTAATAATCTTCAGTTCAACATTCTTAATCTCTTGTAAAACATTTTTGTCTTGGTGGTTCATCCTCTTCAGAGATAAACTCTATATATGATTGATAAGCATCTTGATCTAGCATAAAAATAGGAGTTTCATTCTCATACATTTGGGATATAGCATCTGCATTGTTATGCTTTTTTCCAGCCCTATAGATAATAGAATAATTGTAGGATTCTAGACAAAGAATTCATCTTGCTCTTTGTTCTTTTAGTTCAGATGTCTTTAACTATTGTAAAGCAGAATGATCTGTAATTAGATAGAAATGATTTGTTCCTAGATATTGATGAAAGTGTTCTACTGCCCATACAACAGCTAAACATTTCAGTTCAGTTGCTGCATAATTTCGTTCTACTATTGTTAAACTGTGACTAACATATGCCATAGCATATTCTTTATTTTGATCATCTTTTTGAGCAAGTATAGTACCAATGCCAGTTCCTGAAGCATCAGTGTGGACATAAAATAATTTGGAAAAATTGGGGTATCTCAAAATTGGAGTAGTGATTAAACATCTTTTCAAAAATTCGAAAGCTTTTTCTTGAGTTTCTGTCTATTAAAATAATGTATCTTTTTTCAGTAGTTGATTTAGAGGCTTAGCAATTATAGAAAAGTTCTTGATAAATTTTCTGTAATAGGAGGCAAGTCCTAAAAATTCTTTGACTTGTCTTACAGTGGAGGGTCATGGATAATCACGAATCTTGTTAATCTTTTCATTATCAGGTTGGATTCCTTTTCAATTAATTTCATATTCAAGAAGTTTGACATGTGGCAGAAAGAAGTGATATTTTTCTGATTTTAACATTAGATTAGTTTGCCTAAGGGCATCCTGAATGATGTTAACATGCGTGCAATGGTCTTAATATGTTTTGAAAAAGATAATAATATCATCTAAATAAGCTTCGACAAATTTTTTTCTAAATGAAGCAAAGACTTCATATATTAGTCTCTAAAAGGTTGCAAGAGCATTGCATAATTCAAATGGTATAATATTGAACTCATAAAGTTCAAACTTTGTGATAAAAGCAGTTTTCTTTTTGTCTGCATCATTCATAGCTACTTTCCAATAGCCACTTGTGAGATCAAGGCAAGAGAACCATTTAGTACCATTAAAAGTTTCTAGGAGATTATCTACCACTGGTATATAATAGACATCTTTCTCTGTAACTTCATTTATCTTTCTATAGTCAACACAAAGTCATTTCTTATTATTTTTCTTTGGTACCACTACCACAGAAGAAGACTAGGAGCTGATAGTTGGACTGATAATTCCTTTTTGCAATATGTTCATGATTTCCTTCTTGATAAATTCCAACTGATCAGGAGAGACTTTATATGCTCTTTGTTTGATTGGTTTTGCATTTCCAATATCAATGGTATGAGTTATTATATTGGTTCTTCTCAGATCACTGGTTTGTCCTTTCTTGGAGATGCTTTCAGCAAAAACATCTTTATTTTTATACAAAAGGTCTTGCACAATTGCTTCTTGTTCCTTAGGTAAAACACCTATGTTTGAGATATCTGGTTCTTCATAAGATACTTCTAAAAAATATATAGTTGGATTTTTAGATGAAATGTCTTCATGTATATATCAGAAGTGTATGCTTCTGATTCTTCAAAATCTTCTTTCTCTTGATATTTAATTTCATCTAAAAACTCATCATTATTATTGAAAGATTTCTCTATAATAGATTGGAAAGGAATATCTGCTAGATGGGTTGTTCCAATATTAATACATCTTCTATTATGATAAATTTGTAAGGTTTATGTATCAAAGTCCCACTTGGCCTTCATCTTTTTAAACCAGTTAGTATCAAAAAGAAGGGTTTCTTTCTGGGATTCAATAACTTATAGTTTAATAGGGATTATTAAATCTTGAATAAAGATTTACAGATTCGAAATTTGTCCAAGGGCTTTTGTTCTTGTACCATTAGCAGTTATCACAATTGTTCTGGAGGAGACATCTGAAGAGAGTTCAAGTTTATCCATAAGTTTTTTCATGATGATGCTTATAGTAGCTCCAGAATCCAAAATAGTAACAATTGGATTTCCTTTAATTTGTACATAACATTTGGCAGCTGTTGTTCTCTTCTTTTCTTCTTCAGACTAAAGATAGTTTGCAACTTTAATATTTTTGAGTTTTCTTAACACCTTGATCAAGTTTCTTTGCTGATTAGGATATAGTAGCATTTATTCAAAAGTAGTATTTGAATAAATTTGTAAGATATCATCTGAAATATCCTATGGATTCAAATTATCTATAATGGAAGGTTAGTGCCTTGTTCTAGGTCTTCTAGGAGTAGCAAGGATACTACTACAGGTTTTTGTACAGTTTCTTCTTGTAATTCCATGGGTTGTACTGGAATTCTTCTGATTCGTAATTGAATTTCTTTTTGAGATTCTGATTGTTTCTGCTTTTCTCTAGCTTCTCTTCTATTAGTAGAGTAAGGGAATGGTCTTGCTCATTGACCAAAATAAACTTCTTCTTCTTCTTCTTCTTCATCCCCTTCTTGGATGGAATATTGTTCTGTTATTAGATAATTAATTGGTTGATTTCTTTTAAAAGGGGTCGATAGGATGGTAAGGTTCTTTTAGAGAAACAATCCCTTGCAAGATAGTCAGGTTCACTATATTTGAAACAGCTTCCTATAAGGTTTGGCCTTTGAATAGGAGCAAATAACTGAATTCTTCATGCTGGTGGATTGCTTCTTTGTTGGAAGGAGTAAACTTCTATCTTTTCCAATCTTTCAGCTAAATTGAGTTGCATTTGTTCAAATTTCTTGATTAGTCTATCCATTACTTCTTCTTATACTTTAGAGATTCCAGAACCTGAATTTCTTGATGCAGGAGATCTTTCATCTTTATAAATATCTTGACCTTTTTCATATTGCTTCACATATTTGAGAGCATCAGCAACAGCTGCTGGTTTTATCATTGATATAATAGAAGCAATATGAGAATTCAATCTGTGGATAAAGAACCTAAGTTTTTGTTTGTCATTCATAGTTCCATCTATATCTGCCTTGGCCAATAACTTTTTAAAAGCAGTGTAGTAGGAGTCTACAATTTCGTAGGAGCCTTGTTTTCTTCCTTTCTAATCTCTGATTCATTTGTTTATCCAATATTGAAAACAAAAATAGTTTAAAAGAGCTTTAATAATAGCATCCCTTGCCATTGAATTATTGTCAGCATTGTTGACATTATAATAGGCATCCCACCATTCTTCAGCTTCATCAATAAGATGAGCATTAATCATTTGATGAAGTTTTTCACCTTTCCAATTGTTGACTTGGACAGCCTTGATAAACTTCTTGCTCCAGTTAACTGGATCTTGAGTACCATCTCCAGAGAAGGCTTTCACATTCATAACTGTATCATGGAGATTCTCATTGACTAAGTTATAAATTTCATTATTTGTTTTCATCATATTGATATTAATAGAAGGATGTTTTTGAAAAAGGGTTTCTAAGTTTAAATCTTTGAAATTAAGATATGTTTCTTGTGGACTTGGGTTTTTAAATAAAAAGGATAAATATAAGTTTTCACTATTATATAAAAGATTATTTTGTAGATCCAAAGTGTGAGAGGGTAAATTAAAATTGAATTGAACAGGAGAGAATATAAAATCATTTAAAGGAGTAGGAGGTATAGTATCAATAAAATATCCAAAAAAGTTGATTGCACGAATAACTTTGGGAAGAATACTATCAAAGATTAAAATATTGGAATATCTAATACTAAAAATGAATTGGCAAGCTATATAATCTTGATTATGAATAGTACTATTAATTAATCAGATAAAATAATATCAGAATTTAGAGGTATAGGAAATAACAAAGAATTGGGTTTAATATCAATTCTAAAATCATAGGAAATAAATATTAGGATGTTGTAAAAAATAACAAGTTTCACAAGATTTGTATGAACAAGATTTCTTTCTTAGGTCTTTGCTAGGAAATAACTGATGTACTTGATCGTGTAGCTGGTTGTTGTCAAAGTGATCACTAAATTCACTCATACAAGGTTTCTTTTTCTTGATACTAGCTAGACTTTTGATTATGAATTCTGGAATTTCCCTTCAGTAAATACTTTCAATACTAAGCAAAGCTTTTCTTCTTTTCTTTAAAATATAGAAGGAGTATATCTCACAGTCATCACTAATTTGTCAACCTATCCAATTCAACTCTTAGGAATCAGATAGAAACAGAGAACTAGTACAGGGAAATACAAAGTTAAACTTCTAATGTAATATGCAAAAGTTCCTAATTTGGACAATAATAAATAAAGAGATTTATCATTGGTAATTTAGGCAGAAGAGACAGAACAATAATTTCAGGTTAAAGGTAATTTTATTGTTAAATAAATCCTGAGAAGTCTTCAAAGGAAGAATTTTCTCATTTAAATATATAATTAAGTTATATTATATTTGAGAATATAAACTAAGATAAATAATAGTAATAATTATATGATTAGTTTCACTGGACTATTAAGTTATGTTATTTTGAACAAAACTCAAGTATTCTTTAAAAATAATAGTTACATGTAATAAGTTGGAACTATAGAATATTCTAGAGTACTTTATGTTAAGTTTGCTAATAGCAAAATCAACCATCAATGTTCTAGAAGTGTTCTAGAAGATCTTTACTTTCAAGTGATCAAAAAGATCATGATATGTTGATCTGAGGTACTGGAATCATCCTGGGTACTAGGGAGATCATATGGCAAAATTTTATAGTTCAACAATATATATAATAAAGATATATCATGCTGACCTGACTGCAGGTTAAAATATATATATATATTATAAATAAGTAAGAATTAATAAGATTCTAATTTTAAAAATAAAATTTAAAAAATAATATAATTTATTTATTATTTTTCTTTAAAGTATCTGTAGCCAGGCTAGATTATTAGTTTATTAATTAATTAAAAACATAAGTACATTTAATTTGAGCAGCATTATACATACTACAATTAAACTATTATTCTAATTTAACTAACTTGTCATAAGTATAAAAGATCTCTAAGTTTAGTTTTGAAGACAATATTTCACTTCATATTGTCTTTGGGTAAAAACCCTCCTAGTTCACTAAATCATTATCAATAGATTGTTATTGCTGTATATTATACCAAGTTGTTGGAATATAGAAAACTACAAAAGAATGGAATAAAAAAAGGAAAGAGTAATATCTAAAAATGTCTAAATAAATAACAAGAAAATAAAAAGATAAAAATTGAAAAAAAAATATTTCTAACTTCTTTCAAAGACTTGCTTTTAAGATCTTTTCTCAATAAGAAATTCTCGATTGGAATATCTTTTTTTTTCTTGACTGTCCAAGAAATTTATCTATTCTTGATCTTGATTTCCTTCTTGTATACTATCTGATAAGACTTATTACCTAGTGGGAGCCTTTATTTCCAGGACACACTTGATTCCAATCTTCTTTAGACAATGATTTTTATTCTCTCATAGTAGAGAGGTGACTTATGATAGATCCTAGATTCTTATATAACCTAGTAGAAACTGAGTCATATCATTTCAATATAATACCTTCCAACAGTTATATCTAATTAAAGAAATTTTACTGATATATATCTTTTATTATTCAAAAGGCCAGATTCCCAATAATCTTTTTGCCTTATAATAGTAGGAGAGTCTTAAAAGTAATAGGGATTCTTGTTGATTGTAATATCCTTCAACAACTTTTAAGAAAATACATTCTCAACTATAATCAAAAAATTGAAGCTTAATATGGACTAGAGACCATTTAATCTTATTATCTGATCAAAATAAAAAGAAAACCTTGGTCTTGAACTTTGCCTGACTGGAATAATAGGAAAGAAAGATCTTAACATGAATAAATAGTAGCTTTTTCATTACTTGAAAACTTGTTGCTCATATCTTATTGACCTCATGAAACTTGATCTGTAGGTTAATCCAATTGAAAAAGTGGAATGGATATAGGGCATCAATCAACTCTTTCAATTCCCAATGACATTATCAAAACATATGAGGTAACTAGTAAAAGCTTGTTTATATTCAGTTACTAATATATTTCATATTAATCAATCAGATATCATGTGATATTGTGCTATCAAAAATTCAAGGTCAAACTGAGATAGGCAAAATCTTTCAAAAAAACTATAAAAAATAGTTGACACTTTAAGAAAGTACAATATAATATGTAAAAAGGTGGATAATAAGCCTTTTTCTATTAACAAAATCTTTATTTCTTATTACTTTTAGTTCTATAAAGTGACATTTCACTTGTCAGTCCTTTTACTTCCTAGAACTTTCCTGCCCTTAGTAGAGAAAATGCATACTTGAGTTTTTTCAAGTCACTAGAGACCTAAGTTTTTATTCAAAGAAGTTTATAAACAAGTAAGGGAAAGTAGAAAAGATATGTGAAGACAAGCTTCAAGTTATTTTAATGAAAGTGTAAGAACTTTATTAGTAAGGAAATATAAAACTTCTTGCAAACATCTTTTTTGTGTATGGTCAAAGAATTAATGGAAAGAGTAGTATAAATTAATTATTAAAAAATAATACAATTTATTACTATGAAAACTTTATAATAAATTAATTAAAAATATAAAAAATTATTTAAATATTAAATAATTTAAATAAAACTATTTCAAATAATATAATATATCATTAAAATTTTTATAGGCTTAAAAGTATTTGAATATTTTAATAAAAAATGGATTATTGATTTATACAATAGATTAAATAATTAAGAATCTATAAAAGTTAATATAATAATTAAATTAAAACAAAAATAATTTAAATATTAAAAATTAATAATAATAAAATTATTAAGACATATTTCTAATAAAAAAATTTTAATTTAAATATTTTAAAAAATAGTTAAATAAATAAATATTTTTTTTAAAAGTTAAAAATGTAATAATATTTTTAATTAAAAATATACCAAAAATTATCAATAGAGAAATATATTAAAGAATTATTATTTTTTAAAAATATAATTTAATATTTGTAGGTTAATTAATAAAATATGATTTTAAAGAGTATTGAAATAAAGAATAATTTAAATACTTTAAAATATAAATAAAAAATCAATTTAAAACAATATACTTGTTTTTATAAAAAGTTTAAAAAAATATTATTATAACAAGTACCAAACTCTTTCTACTGATCCTTTAACCATACACAAAAAAAATGTTCGCAAGAAGTTTTTGCATTTCTTGCTAATAAAGTCTTAATATTTTCCTTAAAACAATTTGAAGTATGACTTCAAGAGTCACTTCTATCCTTCCTCTATTATTTACAAACTTCTTCACTCAAAAACTTGACTCGTAATAATCAAGAAAAATTAAGCAATACCTTTAATATCAATGGTAAAAAAGTTTCCAAAGAAAGAAGAACTGAAAGTAAAATACCTGAAGGCCTATTTAACCTTTGAAGCGAGAGGTATATAGAGGTTTTTGATGACAAAAGGGCTTATTTTTCCCCTTCCAGTTACTGTTGGGCCTCTTAGAGCTATCGCTTTTATAGTTTTCTAAGGAATTTTGCCTATTTCAGTTTGACCCTAAATTTTTGATAGCACAAATCCTTACCAAAGGTGATTGGCTGACATGAAATATGTCAGTTTTTGGAATGTAAACAAGCTCCTATTGATCACACTCATGTATCTCAATACATAATTGGTGATATAGAAAAGAAAGTTTTAGAAAAAGTGTCCCCTCCAATTATGTATGTTCAACCTTCAGGAAAAAATTATGATACTGAAAGGCAAGTGGCAGGTACGAAAAGAAGATTTAACTCCCATCTCTCATTAAGTTCCTCAGGTGGTGAAAAGGCTTTTTTGGACAAAAGCTGAGGTCTCCAAGCTTCTATCCCGGTCAGGCAAAGTTTTTGAAAAGATTTCTTTATCCCGATCCGGCAAACTCTTCTGTAATATAGTGCTGGCTTCACTAGTGATAAGTGAATCTGTACATCGGAAGAAGGATAAGTTTCTCAAATATTCTTCTTGAAGTCACTTTCAGGAATGGTTAAGTTCCTCAAATGTCATGAAGCTTAGAGAATATTTCAATCAGGCAAACTTCTTTCGAGAGGAAACTGTGAAATGAAGTAAAAACCTTTTGGAGGGCTTTGATTTGCATTCTCTTTTCCCCTTTTCCTAGTACCAACTTTAGCAATTCATCATTTTTCAGGATAATCTATAGTGACAAACTGTTGGCAATGACCCTGGTAGACTTAGAGACACTATTGTCAAGCTACTAGGAGAGTGAAATATTGTCTTCTAAATCTAACTTAGAGTACTTAATTTAGACTTAGTTTTGTTTAGTTCGAACTAACTTAGTGGACTTCTTATATTTTTTAAGTAGTGTAGTCCTTTAACTAATAATATACAATGACAAGTTGGTCGCTTTGTGAAAGTCTATAAAATATTTGGATATTTCTCAATATTTCAATAAAGACATACCATTGCGGCATGAAAGCAGGTTAAAAAAGATATACTGTATATATATATATTATTATAACAAGTCTAATAATACTAAGAAAAAAAAATATTTATAGCAATAAAATTTAAAATATTTTATATTGATATAAAAATAAAATAAAAAAATTAAATTATAGAGAGTATGATTAATAAATAATAATAAAATTATTTGAAAAAATTTATTTATTTATTTTTTTTTTTAAAACCCTCTGTTAGGCTAGTTATGTGTACTTTATTAAACAATTGTAAGCTGTACATATAGTATAAATCGCTAAAGCTAAAACTTTAACTAGCTCACTCGTTTCAGTAATTACTCTAAGTGCAACGTTGGAAGTGATTTTTCACTCCATTAAAAGTTCAGGTGAAGACCCTTTCAACTTTTAATATCATTGCCTGCAGGTCACTACTGCAGATCACTCTT
>CAJVPT010005456.1:0-12171 GCA_910592055.1 Acaulospora colombiana | reverse complement strand
GTTTTTGAAGAAGAAAGATAAACAAGAAGGGTGAAGTATGACTACTGCTAACTGAAGCAGGTGTTTTTAAGAAAAGTTATAAAGTTTTATTACTCCCAAAACATAGAGTTTAGGGAAAACACTTTTTTGAAAGTGGTGGTCAGGGATCTATAGGAAAGAGTGCCCAGATCATATTTGAAATAGAAATTATTGATATAAACTTCTTCACTTCTTTAAATAATATATAATTAAAATAAAGAAATTACAAAACTATTAAAAGAAATATTAAATCTTTAGATAATAAAGGAATAATAATTTTTTTAAACTAAAATCTTTATCCTCTTATTATTTCAGTTAAGAAAAATATACAAAAGAAATTATTTTTTTATTTTAATTAAACAATAAAACAAAAAATTATAAATTACTTTTTTTTTACTAAAAAAAAAGGTATTAAATAGAATATTAAATTCTAATAAATAATAAATATTTTAATAGCCCTCAAAAAATAATTAAGGTCTTAAATAAATAAAATTTTTAAATAGTTGGAAAAAAATTATCTCAAAAAAATTAGTTTTAATAAAAAAAATTTTAAGCCTATCTTTTAAAAAATATAAACTTTTATAAAAATCTTTTTATACAATAGATTTATATATTTTAGATTTTTCTTTCTTTTTATTTTTTATAATAGTTTTACAAAAATCAATTTTATAAGAATTACTAGTTGAAATTATATTATTTGGCAGTCAAATTATTGTTAAATTTGATTAAATATAATAATAAAATATTATCAAATTCTTTTTTATTATTGTTACTCAATATATTATTATTTTGACAATAAAAGTAATCAAAAATTTAATAATAAAAAATTCAACAATCAAAAATTTATCAATTAAAAGTTTGACAATAAATTGTCAAAAAATTCATTATCAATTTCAAATTATTCATTAACTATTTAACAAATTTGTTACAAAATTATTTATTGGTAATTTAATAAAAATTCAATATTAATTTATTAATTATTTGTCCAAAATTTATTAATAGTTTATTAATATATTAATAATTTATCAACTATTCATTAAAACTATTTATTAAAAATTTAAAAACTATTTATTAAAACTATTCATTAAAAATCTATCAATTATTTATTAAAAAATTAGTAACTATTTATCAAAATTATTTATTAAAAGTTTATACTGATTGAAATTACATCATTTGACTATCAAATTATTGTCAAATTTGATAAAATGTAATAATAAAAAGATTGATTAATTGTTTACAATTGTTGTTACTTAGTATAAAAAATATTAACAAAAAATTGGCAAAAAAATTTTAATATATTGTAGCAAAAAATCCAGTACAAAATCTGACAATATTGTAAACAAAAAAAATTTTATATACTGTGACAAAAAAAAATTTTTTTGCATACTGCAATAAAAAATTCAGTAAAAAAATTGAACCTGTGACAAAAAATTTAGCAAAAAAATTGATACTGTAGTAAAAAATTTGATAAAAAAATTACTATGTCAAATAATTGATACTATAGCAAAAAATTTAATAAAAAATTAATACTTAGCAAAAAATTTATCAAAAGTTACAAATCTAGTATTGAAATTCAGTAAATATTTAGAAAGTTTAACAAATTTCATAAAATTTATTAAAAAATTATAAAATCAATTGACTAAATTATTTATCACTTTTTTTTTTCTCCTTTTTCTTCTTTTTCACTTGCTTTTTTTTTTCCTTTAAATATTTTGGCTTGATTATTTTAAAGCTAGTCCCAATTAATTTTACATTACCAAATGTTTTTTGAGATTTTTCATTTTTTTCTTCTAATCTAATTGCTCTCAAATTTCACTCGTTTGTACACTTTCCCTAATTTGTTTTTTATTCTCTAAATATATTAATGATTCTTTATATTTAATAATTTTTCATCTTTTGGATTTAACTATTGATTCTTTACTCTTTTCTATCTCTTTTTCTTGTTTACATTTTGAAATTTTTTTCAAATTGTATATTCAATTTGATAAGCCTTATAGTGGTATTATATTATAGAAATATCAATCATCAAGATATTATTTACAAGTTAGTTGAAATATTTGAATTGATTTTGAATATTTATTCAAATATTTCAACAAATCCTTTAATTATAAGTAATTATAATTAATATTATAATTATTTGTTATATAATATTTTGTCAAAAATATCTTTTTAAAATATTAACTATATTATATATATTTATTTTTTTTTCAGTAAAGTTTTCTGAATCAGTTCCATTTTATTCAGATAAGTAAACCTTTATTTCTTTAATTATATCAGTTAATTTTTTTTGATATTTAACAACTTTCTTAAACCTTTGTTTAATAAACAACTGTGTACTTTTAATTTATTATGTCCTTTTCTTAATTATTTGTTAAAAATTAATACTTGAAGAAAATATAAATATAGAATATTATTAGTCACACTTTATTTAATTAGCTATTTATATATAAAAGATGATTATCTACTTTCAGTTTTCCAGTTTCTATCTTTCAATATCTTTTTTTCTAATGGTGATATAAAGTACACCATTTGTTTATTTGCTTTTGGGAGGAATTAAAATGTAAGACCATGAATTTTATTAATTCAGGTATTAACTTGTAATATTTTTTTTGTTTATATCACTTGAAAAAACTTCATTTATTCTCAGTTTATATTTGTCAAAAATAGTTTTCATTAAGGTCTTCATTTTTGTTCTCACTTTTTTTGGTTTTGGCTTATTTCTAGTAACTAGTTTTACCAGTTTTGTCTTTTTACTACTTATTATAGGTTGAATTATTCAGTATTTTCCTAAATTTAACAAACTTTCAAATTCTAATATTTTAACTATTTTAAATTCTATAACTATTATAGAATCAAGTTCAGGTTCTATATATTTAAGCTAATCAATTTTCTTTTTTAAATCTTCTATTTTATTTTTGTTATTTTGATTTTTCAGAAAACTTTTGTTAATTATATTCCATTAAATCTAATTATTTCACAAATTTAATATTTTCTCTTTTTAGTTTTTTGACCTGTGCAGGCAATTCTTTATTTTTTAAATAAATCAATTAATTAATAAAGATAAATTTTAATAATTCATTAATAATTTAATTCTAACTTTTTTCAAGATCTTTTTTGATTTAAGTTTCAGATGGCAATTCAATTTTTAGTATTAATATTTGTGCAACTTCAGATGCCAATATTTCAGGAAATGCAATAAATGACTTTTTTTAATCAATTTAACTATCATGGTAGAAATTGAAAATTTGATACTTGATATTGCTAAATAAATTGTTGCCACTTCTAATATAATTAATATGAAGAAAGTTTGTAATGACAAGATAAGTTATAAAAATTGTAAAAATAAAGGTGACTATTCTTGTAAAATATATATCAAGTTAATTTTTTTATGTTTAGATATTTTAGATACTATATATTGACAAAAATTAATCAAAAAATATTTAAATAAAATTATTTGTATTGTTTTAATATAATTTATGACTATATATAATATTATACTATTTTTTATTATATTATATTACAATTTAGAGAAAACTCTTTCTGCTGATTCTCTAATCACATACAAAAAAGATGTTTATAAGAAGTTTTATACTTCTTTATTAATAAAGTTTTTATACTTTTATTAAAACAACTTAAAGCTTGTTTTCATGTATCTTTCCTATCCTTCTTTACTTGTTTTCATGTATCTTTCCTATCCTTCTTTACTTGTTTATAAACTCCTTTGAATAAAAACTTGAGTCTCTAGTGATCTGAAAAGACTCAAGTATACACTTCCTCTACTAAGGACAAGAAGGTTCTAGAAAGTAAAAGAATTGACAAGTAAAGTGTCACCTTATAGAACTAGAAGTGACAAGAAATAAAAGTTCTGTTGACAGGAAAAGGCTTATTATTTATCTTCTCACATACTATCTTATATCCTTTTAAAGTGTCTACTATTTTTCATGGTTTCCTTGAAAGATTTTTTCTACCTCAGTTTGACCCTAAATTTCTAATAGCACAATGTTGCCTAGTATCTGATTGGTTAACATGAAACATATTAATAACTCAATGTAAACAAGCTTCTATTGGTTACTTCACGTATTCCGATGATATCATTGGTGATAGAAAAAGTTGATTGGTATCCTGTATCTGCCCACTCCTCTAATTGAATTAATCTACAGATCAAGTACCATAAGATCAATAAGATACGAGAAACAAGTCCCCAGGTAAGGAAAAAACTGTTATTTGTTCAAGCTGAGATCTTTCTCTCTTATTATTCTGATCAGGCAAAGTTTAAGACCAAGGTCTCCTTTTTATTCTAGTCAGGCAATAAGACCAAATGGTCTTTAGTTCATGTTAAACTCCAACCCTTTGGTTACAGTTGAGAATATATTTTTCCAGAAGTTGTTGAAGGACACCGCAATTAACAAGGATCCCCACTGCTCTTCTGATACCTTTTCACTATTGTAAAGCAAAAAGATTTTTGGGAATGACTATTTTGGGCAATAGAAGATATACATTAGTAAAATTTCTTTAACTAGATGTAGCTATTGAAAGGTATCATATTGAACAATATGATCTAGTTTTTACTAGATTACATATAAACCTGGGTCCATTATAAGTCATCTTTCTATCGCAGGTGGATAAAAAATCATTGCCCAAAGAAGGTTAGAACAAAGTGTGTCCTGGAAGTAAAGACACTTACTAGGTGATAAGTCTTCTTGGACAGTATACAAAAAGAAAATCAAGATCAAGAATAGATAAGTTTCTTAGATAGTCAGAAAAAGAAAGAATATTCCAATCAAACATTTCTTATTGAGAAGAGATCTTGAGAAGCAGATCTTTGAAGAAAGTTGGAAATATTTTTTTTAATTTTTACTTTTTCATTTTCTTGTTGTCTACTCAGACATTTTTAGATATCCCCCACCCATTTTTCAATCTATTCTTTTGTAGTTTCCTATATTCTAGTGGCTTAATCAGACATACAGTAGAGACAATCTGCTGGCAATAATATAGTAAACTAGAAGAGTCTTTACCCAAAGACATTACAGAGCAAAATATTATCCACAAGGCTGAACTTAGAGACTATTAAGCTTATGACAAGTTAGTTAGATTATAATAATAGTTTAGCTATAGTATGTATTATGTTACTCGAATGAAAATGTACTTATATTTTTAATTAATTAATAAACTCACAATCTAGTCTGGCTTGGGTATACAAAAAAAAAAATTATATTACAATTTAGAATTATATACTATATTATATTATATATTATTATATTATACTTGTATTGAAGAATATATATCAAATTCAAATGCAACTCTTTTTACTGATTCTTTGACCATATACAAAAAAGATGTTCACAAGAAGTTTATATACTTCTAAGCTAATAAAGTCTTATCACCTTTCTTAAACCAACTTGAAGAAACTTTAAGAGTCCCCAACTGCTTCTCCTCCTCTTGTCTACTATTCTCTTAAAACAAAAACTTGATCCCTAGTGACCATAAAGGTCAAGAAACATCTTTTTTACCAATAGCAAGAAAGTTTAAAAGGAAGAAGAATCAATGTGCCATTATCTTATACTGTAAAGAAATACTACAGAAACATTTCCTTAATGAGAGACAAACTTTCTACTCTCTTGTTATCTGTTATCCTCTTATAATATTTGTTCTTGGTTTTTTTGAGAGAATTTTACACATCTCAATTTGACCCTGAATTTTGAGTAGCACAAAGTTTTTCATATCATAATTGGACAGAAAGAGCTCACATTAGTAAAAGAAGTAAACAAGCTTCTATTGATTACCTTACATGTCTGAATGCATATTCTTAGCTCCATAAGAATCTGGAGTCTATCATAAATCACTATGGGTGATGCAAATGGATACAAAACATGAAATTTCCTATATTAGTAGCTATCAGGAAAGAACAAGCTGCAATAGGACACATTGGATAGACAATATATCCTTACTTTCTATTTAGCAAAAGGAAACTAACAATCTGGGTATCATCTTTTTGAAGGGTTTTGATATATCTACCTCTTTACTATAAACTAATAATAATAACATTATTTATCAACATCCATTGGATTAGATCCGAACACACCTGCTTCTTTCTCTTAAAAATTTTTTCTTTTAGTGCTAGTGGAGTTAAGGTTCTATATAAGAAATCTTAACATTAGTGATACCGGGTACCTTAGGTGAATCCTTGGTACATTATCTCCCCTTCTTAGGGGATAGTGATAAGCCACTCAGTAAACTTGGGCTCAATGGGTTTCAGGACTTAGAGAGTGTTGTGACATATTAGATTTAGATATTCAAGTTTTGATATTTAGTTAGTTTGTTATAATAAAGAGAAATATCTAGACTAGATGGTCATGTAGTTACTTCATCCTGATGAGGTGGGGCATAAATAGTCAGCTCTCTGTACTATTCGTTGACTTGTAAATCCTTAGACAGTATAAGTAATTATTTATTCTGATTGTTTTTAAATATGATCTTTATTATAATAAAATGTTACCATGGCACATAGATAAGCTAGCATCTAAAAAAAAAAAAAAAAATTGAAGAATATATATTGATATTATAAAAAAAAACTCTTTTTGCTGATTCATTAATTATATACAAAAAAGATATTCGCAAGAAATTTTTTGTTTCTTTGCTAAAAAAGTCTTTAATACTTTCCTTAAAACACCTTGAATAGTGACTTCAAAAGTCATCTCTACTTCTCCTTACTTGTTTATAATCCTCTTTGATCAAAAACTTGACTTCTAGTAATCAAGAACAAGTCAAGTAACACCTTTGATATCAATAGCAAGAAAGTTCCCAAAGGAAAAAGAATCAATAATGAAGTATATAAAAGCCTTTTTTATCTTTGAAGTGAGAGTTATATAGAGGTTTTTAATGAAAGAAAGGTTTATTTTTCCCTTTTGGTCACTATTGGACCTCTTAGAGTTATCACTTTTATAGTTTTCTGAAGAATTTTGTCTACCTTAGTTTGATCCTGAATTTTGAATAGTACAAATCATCATCAAAGGTGATTGGCTGATACAAAATATATTGATTTCAGGAAAAATAAACAAGTTTTTATTGGTCACACTCATATGTTTCTATTACATTATGGGTGATATAGAAAAGAAAGTTCTAGAAGAAGTTCTTTTCCAACTAAGTATATTCGACCCCAGGAAACAGTTATGGCATAAAAAGGTGGGGTGGATCTACACAAAGAAATTTCATTCCTTTTCTAAGTTTCTCAAGTAGTGAAAAGACTTCCTAAAGTGAAAACTGAGGTCTTTTAGTTTTTCTTGAACTATTTCAATCTGATGCATGCTTAAATTAAAACTTATCTGATGCTATAGGTGATAACAAAGAAAACTCCTTCCGAGGTCCAAATAAAGCAAAGAAAAATATCCCAACCAGGCAAGAGCCTTTTTGAGAAAAGGCTTTTGAAGGGTTTTAAATTGTTTTTTATTTTTTTTTTCCTAGTTCAACTTTAGTAATTCATTATTTTTCAGAATAATCGACAGTGGCAAACTGTTTACAATAATCCTGGTTGACTTAAAGGTATTATATCAAGCTACTAGAAGAGTGTAATATTGTTTCCTAAATCTGACTTAGAGTATTTAGTTAAGACTTAGTTTTGTTTAGCTCAAATTAGCTTAGTAGACTTCTCATATTTTTTAAGTAATATAGTCCTTTAACTAATAATATATAAAGATGGGTTAGGTATTATGCAAGAAGATCTGCAGATTATTTTAATATTTTTTCAAATATCTTAATAAAGATAAGCTATTTTTTTTCTTAAAGTGCTAGCTCATTCCTGCGCCAGTTTCAATAACTTTATTAAAGTCAAGATTGTTCCTAAGACAACTGGGATGAATAATTACTCGTACTGTCTAAGGATTTACAGATCAACGAATAGTACAAGGGGCATCTATTTATGTCTCACCTAACCAGGATAGGGTAACTATGTGACCGTCTAGTATAGGACTGTTTCTTAATTCTAACTCAGCTAAGGTTTCGGGGAGACTTATCCTTCGAATTTAATGAAGCGCTCCTCACTAAATTATTACCTTTTATATTTGGAAGCGGCACTTCCTAGGACCATGGTCCACCGGACGACTTGTTGCTATCCCTGTTGCCAGGGAAACTAACGTGTCAGGAACTCACCTAAGATACTCAGCACCACCGGTGTTGGGGATTTCTTATACGGGGTCCTATTGGCTCCATTAGCGCTTTAAATTTTTTTTTTCTGGAGTTTGTCTTGTGTGGGACCTGTCATGTTACTTGAAAATATCGCCTTCTTTATCGACCCATCTTTGCCTCTTTTGGAAACTGTTTTGTTTCTTGAAACGCTGGAATGCCTTTGACTACCCAACTTGGCCACTTGAAGGGGGAACGGTATGTATCAAGGATATCGTACCACTTCAGCCTTGCCTTATTGGAACCGGTCTTGTCTTGATATGGGCATGGTAAGCAGATGATCCCTTGATTTATCGCCATGTTGGGGTACCTGATCTGCATCATGAGGTAGATGCAATCTTTGTACTACCACTGGCTTAATTTTCACTTGGTCCTTATATGGTATTGAACTCTGGACCTTGTGATTGCGACCTGGGAGCACTACCACTGTGCTATAGACCCACAGGTCAATAAAGATAAGCCATTTTAATATAATTGTGAATTAAAAATATATATATATACTGTATATTGTGCTTGTATTGTATTATAATTTAAAGCTATTTAATATATCAATTACAATTTTGTTACTTTATATTATTATTTATCAATTTTCAAAAATATCAAAAAAACATTCAATTTTAGCTTTACTTAATAAAAGTTTGAAAAAATTTTTCAAAAAATAAAAATTACTTATGATTATAGTAAATACAATAGATTACTTGTTAACTTACAAATAAAATTTTTCTATAAATATTGTTAAAGGTCATATGAATAATGCAATTTATGCATAATGGTCTAGAACCTAAAAGCCTAAAGATCTAATATAAAAAATTGAGTATTATAAGGTAAGAAACTATGGATTGAGGTCTAAATACTGATAAGGGAACTATGTGTGTCTGATTAAGTATAGAAAGTTTAGTAAAGTTTAAAGTTAGCATAGTCTATTATAAAGTAGATATTTCATTGTTAGTTTGAAAAATATAAATAGTCTATCAGTATAAGCCAAGAAAGTAGTATTGAATGTGTTAAAACAGTTCTTATTATAAATAGAGATAATAGTTGGTATTATATAAAAAAAACAGAATATAAATAAAGAAATACTTATCCTTAATCAAGTCAATTATCATATCTCTATCTTCTCTAAGTATTTTTTAAAGGAGTCTTTCTCTTTTTTGTATCAGTTGTGAGTATTGTTAGTTATTTGAGTTATGTGAGACACTATAGATTAGTAACAGATTTGTCAGATTAGCTTATAACAATATTGAAGAACAAAAAACAAAAATTCTACAAATAAAGAATTCAAATTTTAGCATAAAATGAGAAATATTTTATTAAGTTAAATTATATTGTTAAGCAATAATCAGCAAAATTTAAGATTGAATAATACAATTTTTAAAAATGATGAATCTGAAGTTGATAATAATATAGAAATAGATGATATATTTAAAAATTATTCAACTTCAAAATACAAATTTTCATCAAATTCTAGCAAATTTTTATATAGACATTTTATATAGATTTTGTTATAAATTATAAACTATAGAATTTATTGAATAGTGCAATAAATATATCACTAAAATTTATAAAATTGGTACTAATTGAAATTGGTAATGAAAAATTTGAGCTCTTTTATAAGTCTTTATATATCACCAACAATATACTTGAATTATCAAACCAGTATATTAATTTTGTAACATGTTAAAGATATTATAAATTATATAGACAAGATGATGTTTTTGATTTTTGTAAAAATAATTAGCTATCAGTCATGAAATATGGTTATATTAAATTTTCTGATTAATTAATAAAACAAAGAAAAACTTGCAATTCTTCATAGTCTACACAATTTGAATTATTAAATAGAAATATAATTAATAAATCAATTTAGCTTTTTTATATTATATTATTTGAAATTAATTGTTACAAATATATCAAATTTAAATTTTGAATTTAATCTTTAGTATTGGATAGATCAATTAAGTATTGATAAACTTTTATATAATATTTATGATAGTAATATTTGAAAAACTTTTTAAAATAAAAATTCAAAATTATTTTTTAACAAAGAGATAACTAATTTATATTTAATATTGATGTTAAATATTGATTCATTTTTTTTTTAACCCTCTATCAGGTTAGTTATGTGTGCTTTATTAAATATTTATAAACTATACATATAATATGAATCACTAAAGCTAAAAAACACTAACTAGCTCACTTGTCTTTGTAATTACTACTCCAGGTACAACTTTGGAAGTGATTTTTTGCTCCATTAGAAGTTTAGATGAAAACTCTTTCAACTCTTAATATTATTGCCTGCAGGTTACTACTATAGATTACTCTTTTAAGTTCTGATATTACTCAAAACCCAACTATCTTATCCCAAATCTAACTTCTCTTGATAAGATATTTTTTAGGTCTTATCTTCTAATTTTCCTTTCTCTAATATTGAAGCTTTCCTTTCCAGTCATATGGTTTTAGCACCTGAAAGACTAGAGGATCTTTTTATTTTATCCTTCTTTTGGATTCCTTGCAATCTTTTCCATTCTATTATTCTTTCATATATTGTGTTTCTGACCTTCTTCCAGAACTGGTTACAAGTCATATTTATAGTTTCTTAATCTATCTTCTTGCTTCTTTTTCAAATTTTTTACTATAATATTTAAGATCTATCATCT
The DNA here is from genome assembly GCA_910592055.1 of Acaulospora colombiana. Classification (NCBI taxonomy): domain Eukaryota; kingdom Fungi; phylum Glomeromycota; class Glomeromycetes; order Diversisporales; family Acaulosporaceae; genus Acaulospora; species Acaulospora colombiana. Next base: position 1,318 of record CAJVPT010005456.1, on the reverse strand, counting down.
TAAAGATAAGTTTACTTCTTATTAATTTTGTAAAGAAACTTAATATATCTTGACTAGTTGCTGAGAACTGTTTTACTAGCCTAGATGTTTATTTGTCTATTTATTAAATATTAATTCATTTCAACTATTTAATAATAAAATATTTAGTATTAAAATTATATATACAGTATGACTATTACAAATTTGCTATCCAAAATATAATTTAATTAGAAAATATATTAATTATTGATATAGACCAGATCCTAATAAATTAAGTTTATATCAAATAAATTATTTTTTTTTTTCAATTGTCAATGAATTGATATAATTATAGCAAGGAATAAATATCAATTTAACTATTAAAAATAAAGATAAAAAAATAAATTAGATGGCCTTAATTTTAATTTTATGTAATATTTCTATAGCACAAAAGCTGTATGGATATATTTTGGCATTAGTGTCATGCTATTATTGCAAGAAAAATATTAATTATAAAAATAATAATTACAATTTTGATGATATAAAGGATATAAATAAATGGTTTATATTAAGAGATTTGATAATACATAAATAAGATTCTATTAAATAGAGGTGTTGTAACTCAAATGCAACATAAAAATATTTTGCCAATAAAAATTATATCAAATAATCTAAATTCCTTCACCTACTTTATTTTGATCTAATTTGATATTTAGTTATTAATCTTATGTATTATTTTTTCTTAGATATCAGTAAATAGCTTATTAAATAAATATAAATTGAAAAGGAGATACTAATAAATAATACATTAAATAAAATACAATCAATAATGGAAATATTTCAAGTGTTATCAGATATTAGTCAAATTTCAAGAAAAGTAAATAGTGGCAAAGGATTTTTAAACTTTATTGCTAATCAATAGAAAATTTTTTTTACAATATATATAACTATTATTTATAAAAAATTTTTTTGGATATAGATTATCAAATTTTAACAAATTTTGTTAAGATTTATCAAATCTTAATATATTGAATTTTAAGATAAAATTTGTTAAATGAGACTTACAAAAGATTAATTATAATAATTAAACTAATAAAATAAAAATCTAATGAAAAAAAAATTAATTAAAATCTTTATCTTTTATTATATTTATATACAGTAAATATACAAATGATAGTATCATCATGAATCTTTCCGCTGATCCTCCTTTTTCCTAAAAATTTCCTTTTTTGGCAATTTTTTTGAAAAAGCAAACCTGGTCAAGCATACAAGGAAAAAACAACATATCTTTCAAATCAAGCTACCAAGCTTTGGCAACACATATACAACAAGCCCTTTAGAAACATCAAGAAAAGAGGTA
>CAJVPT010005455.1:0-12171 GCA_910592055.1 Acaulospora colombiana | reverse complement strand
AGACAAAGAGAAGAAGTAAAAGAGAGTGAAAACAAGAACCTTATAGAAATTGTTAAAAATGGGATTGGATATGGGATATAGTGGTTGGGGTTTTGACCCTTGTCAGAACATCGTACAGTGATATGCAGTAGTGACCTGTGAGCAATGATGTTAGAAGTTGGAAGGGTTTTTACCTGAACTACTAGCGGAGCGATAAATCACTCCAGAAGTTGTACTTAGAGTCTTAGATTAATATAAGACTTTGATGAATGAGTTAGTTAGAGAATTAGCTTTAGCGTCACATGTATAATGTACAGTTTACAATTGTTTAATAAAGCACACATAACTAGCCTGACAGAGGGTTATAATTAAAAAAAAAAAAAAAAAAAAACGATCAAGTAGTAATTATACTTTATTATTAACAAGAATGACAAAAATAATCTGCTTAAGAATTAATCTTAAAAGCAATATAAATCAAAAGACAAAAAAATATCTGATCCAATAAATTCTATGACTAAACAATAAAAAAAATTCAAAATCTGAATAGAAAACAAGTTTCTAAAGATTGATTTATAATCTTTCTAGTTGAAAATAGAAAATGATTTTTAAGAACTCAACAAGATCTGATATAAGTTTGAGTCAATAATTATTAAGAGTGTATATAAGCATCTCAAAAAAAAAAGAATCTATTTTACTTCTAATACAAGAAAAGAAATTAAACTTGAATATGCAATTCTAAAGAAAGATCTCAATGCCTATAAAAAAACTAATAAAATTTGTTTTTGTATAAATAAAATATAAGTCAATTGGAATATAAGAATTCTAAAGAATATAGAAAAGACCATAAAAAAATTAAAAAGTCTTGACAAATCCATTGATGAAAAAAACAAGGTCCTGTCGTCGTCACCAAAATGTGATCAAATTTATATTTGACCGGTGTGTCCAAGTGAAATTGCTTTTAAAAGAACAATCCCAAAGAAAGAATTAAAGAAATAGTTTATAATAAAGAAATATTCAAGAAGAGATTCACCAAGAATTCTTTAAACAGTGTTACATGGTATTTCACAAGAAATATGGTTCACTCAGAATCTAAGTTTATTAATAAATCAAGAAAACTAGAACAATTTTTTTAGTTGCAAAATCAAGAAAAGATATTTAATCTTCAAGAAATAAAAATAAAATTATTCCTAAACTTCCAAAATCAAGTGAAGCTATCTACAAACCTATCCTACTTTTGAATAAATTATGACTGCTTATATACTTGTAAAAATGGATCACTTGGGTTTCATAGGCCTCCTGAATCTCTTGGGCTACTTGATCTATGGTAAATTATGTCACGTACTATATTTGATAAAGTGATCTATGCTAATCAAGTACCAATAAAAATATCAAAGAATATCAAAGAAATAATTATATATGAATAGATAAAAATAGAAATAGAATGAAGATCATAACTAAAATAACTATTCAATGATATTAGAGATTATTTTTATCACAGTATAAAGCTTAATAAGATATAGCAACAGAAACAGAACCTTTTTAAAATAATATGTGGATATATTTATAAAAACAAAATAAAAGATATTGAAGACTTCCTCAAACTACACTATAAGATAAAGTTACTTCTCACAAAAAAAGTTATAGGAAGATTGTGTCAACAAATGCAAAAGAATTTTAAGAAAAAGATTTGAAATGAATACTACAAAGTAGTAATTGAATGGAAAAAGACTTTGGGTATTGATAGGAGATCTAAACAACACTGAGTTCTGAAAAACAAGTTTGAAAACACAAAAAATCCAGAAGAAGAGAATAGTCTTTCATCAGACAAGATATTATATAAAAAACAATTCAAAGATATAAATCTTGAGAAGATTATTGAAAGATAGATAGTGAAAGAGGAAAAGTGATTAGACATTTGATTTGCATTTAAAATTTTGGGTGATTTATAGTAATAACCTGTAAGCAATAAACTTGATAGTTAAAGAATAATCCAAGTTATTAAGAGAGTAAAATATTATCTCCTAAGTTGCATCTAAAGAAGTTAAACTTCTAAGATAGGTGAGCTATCATGTGAAAATCTTATAAATTGTAGAACTTTTTTTAAATACACAATAAAGATAAGCTGTATCAGCCTGATGGTGGATTAAAAAAAAAAATCAAAATTAAATAAAAACTAATATTAAATAATTGAATTTTAATTTTAATTATAACTTATAAAAATATTAATCTAAATTGTAAATGGAATAACAAATCATTTTCAAAGTTGCTCTTAAAGTTAAATTGATAAAACAAGTGAGCCAATATAATTTAGTTTTAACAATTTATAAAATACAATATAAGTATAATTATTTTATAAGTCAAAAATTTTTTATTGATAAATAATGATCATAAATATTTTCTATTTTTATTGGTTAACTTATATTTTTTGATTTCAACATTGGAAAAAATAAATACAATATACAGTATGCAGAGTCCAACGTTAGCATTAGAAATCTTGGGATTTATGCAGCAATATTGCGCACGATAATTTGACTCTAAAAAGAAATGCTTAACAAATTGAATCCAGCAAATGTGAAGCACATGGAATCACTGCACATGACATAGTTTTTCAGGTTTGAGTCACGTATGATCTAACCCATTATACATTTCTGGGACGCTTGTTATAGTATGCGTCGCCTCTTTCCGTACCAATTTTGCGGATACGCTCGTAAATTCCCTGTGGTCTTCCCCTTCCGTAGTGACCTCCCCTTTGGGGGATAAACGCATTTCCCCGGTCGTACTCACGATTTCGAGTACCATAATCCCGACGAAAGTCACGCCTGTCAGTGGAAGGATTAAGATTTCGATTTTCATTAGAATAGTGCCGGGTTTCATCGCGTGGCCTTTTGTTCACTCTTAAGTTTGATGATAATGCTGATATCGATGAAGCCGGAGGACCGTAATCCTAGAATGAAATGTAATTTTTCATGAGAAATTCATTACGTTATTAAAGTTTGCAAGTGAATTTATGGCTACCTTTTCAGCACTTGTCTGTCTTTTTCCGGGCCTAGATGAAATATCACGTTCAAACTCTGGACCAGAACACTGAAAGAAAAAAAGTGAAAGAGATGAGTAAGATACATTTAACGTGCAGAAAATGAATATATAAATTCATAATACATCGACGAAACAATTTCGATCCATTGAATCGGTTATTAATTTTTTCCAAAGCTCATTCCGCTCTAAAGAACGTCGATTCCCAAGAATAAACAGAGAACACCTGGCTCGTGTTAAAGCCACATTTAATCTTCGTAGATCTTTTAAAAACCCAACACTGTTTTCTTTGAACAGTTTAAAATAAGGAATAGTAAATAAATAAAAAGATCTTGACAAACTGCAAATAAATATAAATTATTGTACCTTCTCCAGCCCTCACGCAGGAAAATAATATTATATCCTTTTCTTTTCCTTGAAAGCCATCCTATATGCGGATCACACGCACGGACTTTAAAATCATGGTTTCTAGCGGCGTAAAACAAAAAAAAAATTTTTTTGAGCATAGGTAATAAACTCACCACCGTATTAAATTCTATGTTCGTGTACAGATTACGACTAAGCTTGTTTCTAAATTGTCTCCTGATTTCCGAAAGCTGGCTCTTATAAGGTGTTATCACACCAATGCGTCCTTTGAACTAACGATAATACGAGTTTAACTAAAGACCAGTATACGAAACATGAAAAACCAAAGATTTGGAAGAACTTACATTGACGTCAGGGAAATCCTTTACCAATCTATCCACTAATTTGACTGCGATTTTTGCTTCTTCGAAATTTAAAAGAGAATTTTTTTCATATGACATCACGCCCTTGACATCAAAGAATTTATAAGGAGAAAAAATCGGTTTTATATGCCACGGTTGCTTTCTCAAGGATTCTAGTCCCTCTGCATTTTTTAATTCGGAATTATAGAAAAGAAGGCTAGGAAAGCGACTGATCTCAGGGTGCATCCTGTACTGCGTCTTTAGCATGTGAATTGATTTTGGAGCGCACTTTTGCAGTCGGTTAAACAGGCTTTGCTCATAAAAGTAACGCGTCGCAACACGTGAAAGAACGGTCGGTGGCAATTGATTAGGATCCCCGACAAGTATACATCGGTTGGCATTAAATTTCAATGGAATTATCGAACTTAATTCAATCGCCTGTGCTGCTTCATCAATGATGATAGTTTCGAATTCTTGCGCAAAAGCTGACAACCTATCGTGTCCACTACCAGCCAACGTTGCACAGATAATGTCAGCATCGGCTAGGTCCTTGTCTTTGTTGGTTCGAATATTCTTATCTCTCTTCTCGGACTGATCAGATGAAGTTGATTCTGGATTTTGCATCGACTTACGAATCTCAGCGATATTCTTGTTAATTTGAGCAATGTCAGCTTCCAGAATTGACACATCCCACCCAGAAATTTTCGGATCTTGAAGTGACCGATTTTTTTCGCTCAAAGATTTTTGTAATTCGATTAACCGATTTCTGCTTGCTTCTTTGGTATTATCCGCCCCTTCATCTAAGTTGGCATCGTTCTTTCCAAATCGAACAACCTTCACATTAAACAAATTTCCCTCCGAATCAAAGATTCCTTGACTCAACCGTCTCTCCATTTCATCCACGGCCGCATTTGAGGGAGCGCAAGCCAAAATGCGGTGTTTGTAAGTGGTTGAATTTGCCTTTAACGCGCTTATTATGCTAACAATGGTGCTTGTTTTTCCAGTACCGGGAGGTCCTTGAATCAACATGTATCCACTTTTTTTCTGAAGAACTTTACTGATTGCTTCCGCTTGTGATTCATTTATCTTGTATAGATTCATATACTTTTGAACTTCAGCGGAGGGGACGGGCGGAAACGCGTAAACTTCGGGCTGCAACAATAATTTGCAGAATTTAAAGTACGGCATCGCCTTTAAAGCGGCGTATTCTCGCGCCGCGGGTGTTAAACTTTTAAATGCCAATGATTGCGGTTATTACTAATTGCCTGATATTGATATGGTTTAAAAATATAGCGTAGGAATTCTCACCTGAAAATCTTTTCTACAACCCACTTACTTCCCGGTCTTAATTCGCTCCTAAAGTTATTATGATCATTGTCAAAATAACATTGCATATTCAATTTGTTGGACGAAATCCATTTCACCAACGAAAGACATTTCTTGGGCGAGATGTCCAAACTTTTTTCACCAGGTTGATTTTCATCAGATTGCTTTACCAACAAGAGGTCATTTTCGGATAGTGTTTTCAAATTTGTGTTCGACAAACCCGAAACCTCAACAAAGTCATCGACCGAGGTGTTGTGCTCCAGGACTACAGTATAAACGTCATTTTCACCCACCTCCTCTTTGTTTTGCATAAATCCTTGCCATAATTCAAGGATCAAGAGGGGTTCAAAAATTTTTTGATATTCTTCCGTTGAATTGAAATGGTCAGGAACCTGCTTATACAATTGCTGTGAAGAATTAGGCGGAATATCTCCGGCGGCGTCAATGTCCCAAGACAGGACCACTTTGTATAAACTCTTCAAATTAGGTTTTAATCGGCGCATTATATCTTCCTTCTCTCTACGCTTCCTTTCAACCCGAGCGCGCTCGACATCGTAGGGGATCAGCTCGTTTATGTCAAGCAATTTCGTTCGTCTCGGAGCTTCCGGAGGTTTACGTAATGTTAATTGTTCCGATTTTTTATTTATGCCCGATGCAGAATTTTCGTTAATCTTTGGCTCTGAAGTTTTGGCTGCAGCGGGTTTTATTTTTTCGTTCCCCCTTGCGTAATAAATGGATTCCTGTGTCTTGTTCCACTGCTCCTTGACGAAGGATTCCCACATTTTGCTTCCTTGTTTGTTTGTCGATTTTTTACTTGAATTCATTGAGATCGGAATTCTTGCGATTTTACGGGAAACTTGAGGCAGTTTTTTTTTGACAACGGGAACTAAACGCTTAGGTGCAGGCTCTGCATGAATTGTATCTCGAGAAAGCATCATTAAAGGTATTCCGGAATCATTCGAGTCCAGAATAATCGGATTCAATTTTGAGCCAGATTCATCAGGATTCGACGACGATGTGACGGACTTGCCATCAGATAACGACAATAGCTCTGTGACAAGATCATAACGTTCTCCGTGTACAGCGGCATGATACATGCCATCATTTCCCGAAGCAACAGTTTTCAATTTTTCATGTAAAGTTTTGTCAAGTTGTAGACCGTGCTTTTCAAGTATCGTCAAAGCAACCTTCAATGACTCCAATGACAGCTTAATAGGCAGATTCGCTTTCTGGAATGTGACAAGTAACCACTCTAGAAGATCCATCAGTATAATTTTAAAATCCGAATTTTCCATAAGAGACTCGGTAAACGCCGGGACCCATTCGAACAAGTGCCAACATTGAGCCGAGAAGTGTAATGCCACTTTCATGAAAGCTTCACTTTTGAAGGCTCTTCCTACCAAGACTTTGGGAGGTTGCGAAGAATATTTCCAAAAAGTTCTTTCCAGTTTTTCCAAGAGAACTTTAAGACATTTTCCAACTTCGATGTATGTGCTCCCTTGTTCGGCGGTGGTTATCATAAAAGAGTTAACCAAGTTGCAGAAATCGACGGTTTCGTTGCAAAATCCATCTACAATAGCATTCGTATCTAGGCAGCTCAGTATTCTGCGAATACCTTTCCAAAATACCGGCGACTTTTCTGCGAATGGATAACCTTGAGATCTTTCGCCCGGATTACGGAGGTGTCGAACCAAAACTTTCGTAAAGTCACTGTATCCACCGTTAGCAAAGGTGTCTCGATCGATCAAGCTTCTTCCGCCCATATTCTTCCATGCCCATTTCTGAATAGGATCAAATTCATGAACCGAAGCAACAAAAATTCCGACCGGATATTCTCGCCCAATTGTTAGCGATATGTCGTTGAGTCCATTCGCTTGAAATGACTCGACGAGGAGCGAATTGATTGAAGAATTCTTGAACAATTCAAAATTGATCAGCATCTCGAAAAACACGGCGTTCAAAGTTTTCTCAACCGATGACTGTGACTGCGATGGTCCAACATAAGAAGACTCTGCACTTCCATGTCGGTGCTTTAATCTTGTCAGGGTAGCGACGATTCGACTTTCGTTCCACGAATCAATAATTGAAAATGTTCTATTGACACTTTGCGTATCATTGTATGCAATCAGGTTTCTGATGATAAGATAATGGAATGTATAGATCAGACTCACATTTATAATACTCTAAAAAAAATAATGTCATAAGCTGAAGACCTTTGCTTTAATTTTTTTTTTTGTGCGTAGTATATCTTAACGCAATCTGTGCAACTTGATAGTTGTTCAGCCAATATTTTTTTAAACCCTTCCACCGATTCGTCAGGCTCAACTAATGAAAACAAGTCCAAAAGCTCCGTTGAAATGTCTGTAAATTCATCGCTGCAAAAAAAATGTTTCGAAATGCCATCCTCATGGCATGCCAAGAGGTAAGTTATTCCGTAGGAGTAGAAGCGCTTCGATGCAATTGGGTTCGACTCTTGTTTGAGGAGTAGTAGCTCGATAAGGTTTTCGTAGGAAAATTTTTTTCTTGGTGTTACTTCACTCATGTTGATAAAATGTAAACCCCCAGCCAAGAATCTAGAGTCATATTAAAAGAAAGGCCGCCATGAGTTTCATCGATAATAAAAAATTCGGCATACATCTTTGTGATATTATATTATACCTGCTCAACTTTAATATTTCTTATTCGGATTAACAAATCTGCAGTAAATCTAATCTAAAATGATCGATTAAAAATAATGTCTCTTTAATTCATCCTAACTTTGTCTTTTGAATGTTAAACGATTGACCGAGGCCACTCAACAACTTTTCGTAAACCCTTTCATGTTTCATTGAGGAGAAACTATCAAGCAAAGAGTTTTATGAAAGTGGTAGCATTGAACTGCTAAGGCAATTCATTTTACACCATTGACCTTTCTTGTGACCATATAAAATCGTGTGCATTATGTCTAATGGGTAAAAGAGGGTTACCATACCTTGATATAAGGTATGACAGAATATTTAAATTTCGAAAAACAACTTTCTTAATCGAAAAAAAAATTTTGAAATCTGTATAAAGAAGCAAAGAAAAACATCATAATTTATAGTCTTACAATTCTCATTTATAAATATTGTTTTCGTGATAAAAATTTTTTTTTTCACCGTCCAATCGAAAACATTTGAAGTTTATACGCGATCTTGTTTGTCACACGAAAATACACGTGTATCAACCTACTCTTTTTGAGTTTATTCTCGACCAAAGAGGAGTTCAATGGTAAATTAATGAAATGACGATTTTTTTAAAGTTACTATCAGAAATCAAAAAGTCGCATTTCACGTGATAAAAGGGATGATCAAATAATTATATATATTTCTGAAGTATAAATTAGACTTCAAATAATTATATATATTTCTGAAGTATAAATTAGACTTCAAAAAATCTATGATGTTTCCCTTATATAAGACAATACAGTATATAAAAAATTGAAGATAATTTAAGTTACAATTTATATCCGTTTAAATATTAATTTATTGGTTTTTTTGTTCGAACTAATAAAATATTTTAATTAAAGGTTGTATTAACATTTTTAATTACTTTATATAAAAATTAATCAACTTAATATATAACTATTGTTAAAGCTTGAAATTATTTTTTCATCATCTAAATTAATTGTTCCTCCATAACTTCATCCTTGGCTACGGACCATCTCAGAAATTCATCAATTGTTTCAAAATACCCGTGCTGATTAATGGTATCTGCGTGTTCTCCATCTGGAAAACTTCTCCAGGTTTTACCACCTTTAGTGTCCAATAGGTCATACAATTTTTTCATTTGATCTTTTGGCACCAACGTGTCTTTATCGCTCGATAAAAATAATGCCGGAATCCTGCGAATCTTAAGTATAGACTGTTCGGAAGGCCAGATTTGGGAACAGAAGAAAGAAAAGTAGCGAAGTAAAGGAGAAAATGTTGGGATAAGTTTTGGCTAAATTAATGTGAGATGAATGTGTTGGAAAATAGGGAAATTAGAGATCAAGTATATATTTTCTGAAAATATCCCAATTAAGCTTACGATGCTGAGGAATGTGTTTTCCACTATCATTGCTTCAACCTATATAAACAAATCGAAGGTTAAATTCGAACTAAACAGATATTTTACAAAAATATTTATCTATACCATATCTTCATTCTTTGAAACCAAATCAATAGCCACAGCGCCTCCAAGTGAACGCCCGAAAATCACAAGTTTGGTGTTTTTCAGTACACTGTGTCTTTTAATGTAATTCAAACAAGTCTACTGATGCATTATATTTGAACAAGAAAGTAGTAAATATTAATTTCGTTATAAAAATATTTTTTTTGTTCAAAACTCAAACGCCATGCATTTTAAAGAAATCGTACCTGGGCGTCGATTTTAATACCCTTTTCTGTTGGACTACCTTCACTATGCCCATACCTATAGTTGAGTGATTGTTATTTATGATACCATTAAACTAACGTAAAACGAAATAATAGATACCCTCTGTAAGAAAGCAAAACCACATTGCACTTTAATTCATTGTAAAATTTGGTCGCAATTATGGAACGTTGCCCCTATTATTATCACAATCAGTATTTTACAACTTTCTACAATAACTCTCAAATTTTTTTTTTTTTTTTTACTGAACTACGTTTCCACGGTTTCCCTATAACGATAAAAGATAGATCAGAATAAATGAAAATATCAAGGTACAAATCGTAAAGTTGCATACGTGCAAAACCAAAATTGTAGGTCTTTGGCGAGCCTCCTCATTAGTGGGGCGTTTACAAACGTAGGCTTTAATTCTAACATTATCTTCAGTAATCAACGTTGTCTCGCTGAATGGAATTCCATCTTCCGCGAATTTCGGCGTTGCCTTTGTTTACCGTTATTTCGTCAATTAAATCATTTTTTACGAGCTATTTAATTTTAGAAGTTCTTACAAATTGCCTTGATTTCTTTCGATATATGGCAGGATAGATTAATTCAGTTTGAAATGCATAAAGCAAAACTCCCGTTCCAAATATAATCGTCGTTCCCGCAACTAGATAAGTTATTAATGGCATCTCTAACCAATATTCTTTGAAGGTTGCAATGCTGCAGCCTTCTTGTATCCTAAATTATGCTTATCTGCGATAAATTTAAAAGGCAAAAATTTTTTTCTAAATTATGGTCATGCTGATCACACGTGATTTTATATATTATTATTATTGTATGGTTTAATTTTTATTGAAAAATGCTATATTGACTTTCACATGACAATTAACACTATAAGAAGTTCGTAAAGTTAGTTTGAATTAAATTTATATTCTGACTTTTATTTACCAGAATTATCGCGCCATTAATAATTATCTTGAAAAATGAATTATTAAATTAAGTATATTAAAAAAAAAAAAGAAAAAATTAATTCAAAGATTCTTGTTCAAATCAAAGAAACAATACAAAGTTATCTTGTAATGTAAAAGCTAACTTTATTACTATGTGGGTTCTAATAGTATTCTTTCTTGATTTTCTCTGAAAAATTTTGCCTACCTTAACTTGATCCTAAATTTTAAGTAGCACAAAGTTTCACATAAGTTGATTGGTTTAGTAAAATTATGTTAGTAAAAGAATATAAACAAATCTCTATTGATTATCCTATGTGTTTGAATGCATTTTTTCAGTTCCATAAGAACCTAAAGTCTATTATAAGTCATATACTGTGATACAGATAAATACAAGACATGTCATCAATACATTATTGGATATAAGAAAAAGTTTATTTGACTATAATAAAGGTCTTAAAATATTTAATTAATCTTTTTAAAATTAGAACCACCTACTCTTAATTGTATATCAAGTAAGTTCCAGCTCTTATTACTTGGAAAAATTCAACTAGAGAAAAAAAATGACCAGAAATATTCAATAACAAAGTTTATATACAGTATATAGTAAATTAAAAATTTTTTATTTTATTTTTAAAAAATCCCAAATAGAAAATTGGAAGAATAACATTATCACATCAATCAAAACTTGAATTCAAAAATATTAATAATAATATATAAGTTAATCAGATAATCTAAAAGATCCTTGTTAATTATCAATACCCATAACCATTAGTAGAGTATGCAACTGCAAAGCTAGATGCAGTCCTTTTCTAAGGAATTATTGCATAAATAGATAAATATATCGATATTTAAATAAAAATAGATTTAATTGATAATATACTAAAAGATCTTTAAGTCACTTATATAGATACAATATATTATTTAAACCTTTTTGAATACTTCCTTCCTATAAGTTTCAAATCTATAAAGTTTTTCTTGTTATTTCTATCTTATCTCTGTAAAGACTTGATGAAAGCTTCTCCTTAGACTATCTTATGAGAAGAATTTAAAAACAGAATAGTATATATTAAGAAATATAACTAATACTATTTTAGTATAATATCTGCAGTAGTGACCTGTAGGCAATAAAGTTAACAGTTAGAAGGGTCTTTATCTGAACTGTTAACGAAGTGATAAATCACTTATAAAATTGCCCTTAGTGTTTTAATAATTCTTAAAATAGAGATGAATAAGTTAGGTAGAGACTTAATTTTAGCATATATTTTTAATATAAAGTATATATATGTTTAATAAAATACACATACTTAGCTTAACAGAAAGTTTTTTTTTTAAAAAAAAAAAAAAACTATTTTAGTATAATATATAATTATTTAATTTTCTTTTATTTTCTTTTATTTTTTTATTTTTTTTTATTTTTTTTTTTTTAACCCACTGTCAGGTTAGTTATATGTGCTTTATTAAACATAATGTAGGCTATACTATTTATAGTGTCGCTAAAGCTAGAATGCTAACTAACTCACTCGTCTTAGTTTATTATTAAACTCTAAGTGCAACTTTGGGAGTGATTTGTCGCTCCATTTATATTTGGGTAAAAACCCTTCTACTATAAATATCATTGCCTGCAGTCACTACTGCAGATCACAGACCAAAGTTCTGACTAAACCTAAAACCCAACCATTTCATCCCACTTTTGACCCCCATCATTATTATTCTTGTTAAACCTTTTATCGGACATTCTTCTTCTGTTTTCTTTCTTTCTTCTCTTGACTTTCTTGTTTTTCTTATTGAATAAGACTTTATAGGTC
>CAJVPT010005454.1:0-12173 GCA_910592055.1 Acaulospora colombiana | reverse complement strand
TGATAGCAATGCCGATTCTGGTGCCTCTAGATTTACTCTTCCACTATGTTGCATATTTCTTTATTTTCTACTTATTCACTATCTTGCTGGTTCTATTGATTTCTATGAAGATTATTATGTCCCAATTGACTTCTGACTATAAGTCTAAGTCTATCCATATTATTTATTTTATTATATCGATAAGGTCTTGACAATTGCTGATTGCTACCATGATGTATGGTTTTGTTTCAGGATATGTTCATGGTTTTGAGTTTGTATGTGTTCTGTTATATAGATTGAATGTGTATTTGTTTCGGATGAGGAAAAAGAGTGCATTAATGAATTGATGTTAGTTTTCTATACATTGTTTGTATCAATGATTAATGAGTTTTTATTAGTTTTATTGTTTCCAATATGGGGGTTAGTTTTGTCACTTTGTATATTATCCATCATTGGTGAAGTTGAGGGAGTTAGGATTGTTTGTTGCTAGAAATTATACTTGCGATAGTGGACACTAGTGTATTCATAATTCTATTCATGTTGCCAATTGAATATATAATTATTGTTGTTATTATTTAATGTCAGTGATGTTGTTCTGCTTGGACATTTCTTTATCGGCTTTCTGGTTACTTTAGCATATGTCTTCCTCCATATTTTTTATCTGATTAAAGTAGTATTGTTTGTGATTGTCAATCTTATTTTCAAGGTTATTGAATGTTTCTTTAATAGCTTAAGTTCTCTCTAGATCTGTGTTAGTATGGTTGTAATGTCTTTAAGATTTTCAGTTCACAGGAAATTGGATTATTGGTTTGTGTTGAAGCATTTGATGACTCTGTCTTTAACTGTTGCAGCATATGACCCTGGAAATGCTGTGTCTTGTTTCAGTGTGGGGTGGGTAAGTTTGCAGATTCTGAAAGAGTCAACTAGTCTGAAGTAATTTGTAAAGTTTTTTAAATCTCTTTGCTTGCTCATGATTATATTCTTTTCATTGTTTCCTTTATTTCTTGGTAGTGCAGTTGATGACAAGATATTAAGGACTATAATATATAGTACAAAGCTTGGTCTAAATGATTTTCATTTCGATAATGGTCTTTCTTAGACTGAATTGTTTTTTCAAAGCTCTACGGAGTATTTTTTTATCTTCAAAGCTAAGGACAGCATATTTTCTAGGTTTATATAATATGAGGTGGGAGATATAGTATGTTTTTGCTTGTAATTTCTGATAAATATGTCTTAAATCGAAAGCTATTGTATTGGGTAGGAGGTTTGTGAGTTTGAGAGAGTACTTGCCCCTATCTTTCATCTGATTTAAGTCTTAGCAAGCATCAAAGATTTTGATTGAATTGGCTTTGATAGGGATACTCCATTTGGAGAGTAGCTTAATCTTGTCTTTTTGTTATGTTAATAGAATTGTTGTAGTTTGTCACATTTGTTAAGTTGTCATTTTGATATTGATAATCACTCTTAATTTGGTAAATATTTGTTACATGTCTATAAGTCTAGTGTTCAGGAAGATATTCCAGGCCCTGATACTGTTTTCTTTATTGAGTTTGTTGATCATTTTTTGCATATAAGTTAATTTGTTGTTATCAGTTTCAGATAAGGTTATATTGCTTGCATTATCTGCAACCTGTTGGTCTCCAAAAATAGTGATAATATGATATTCTATATTGATGTGTTTATGTTGAATAAAAAGGGAACCTTCCAGGGAGTTGAGTGTCTTGGCAATATAGGTAATTTTATGATAAATTGTCTGTTTAGGTAGTTTTGCCACTTTTATATTCAATTTGATTCATTCTCTATCATATATTGTCTAATATCAAAGGGGGATCTTGATCAGGATCTGATACCTGGGAGTCATGCATGGGTTTTCTTGCCTTTGCCTTTATTTTTACTAACTTTCTATCAGATATCTGAGTCATCTTCAGGTTCTTCATTGCAATCCATCTTTATGTCAGAGTCACCTATTCTGGCTGTGAGATAGAGAGTACTAGTGGGCTTCTTTAGTATATTTATATTAAGAGTTCCTTCCTGACTTTGTTCAAGTTCGACTTGTTCACTTCATGTGTTGCTTGCCTGATTGGGTTTACAGTTTTCTGAAGCAGTGTCCTTGTTTACCTGTTTGTTTCTTCTAAGATTGTTGTTTGTACTGATGGATATTTGTTGAACTGAAGATGAATTGTAAGTAGTTTTTGGTTTTTTGTTGTTATTAAGTTTCTTGTCAGAAGTGGTGTCTTCTTGTCTATTATAGAGGTTGCTGTACCCTTGCTAAGCTTCTTGATATTATAGTTTGATCTATTGTTAATGTATTGTTATTATTTGGATCTTTCCATCTTGTTTTACTTTTTTGTTATACCTTGAGGTGTTGCTGTATCACAGGTGAATGGAAAAGAGTTTTGATTCAATTTATCATAATTATTATTATTTCTCTTATTTTACATTTCTAAGTATAATTATATATTTAAAAAAGAAAATTTTTTCTATTCTTTACTATTCTATATTTCTAAATTCCAATATTATTTCATCTAATTTATTAATAGTATTTATTATTATAGTAGACTGATTGGTATATCTATCACTAATAACCAAAAGCTTATATTATCTATGAATAGAGAGTCTGTTCTTCTATCACATAAAACAAACAAAGGCAAAAGTATAAAAAAAAAGATTTGAGCAAGTCTCAAGATAGTTTTCTTTAAACTACTTATAATATTACTATTATAAAAAATCTATTCAAAAGATTTATCATTTTATTAAGTCATTGAAAGAAGTTACATTTATATCTTTTTATATATAGGATATTATATAATCATTATGATTATTCTAGTATTATATCAACAATTGATTGTTTTATATAAACTTCAATCATGTTATGATTATCAATTATATAATCATAGCAAAAATTCTGAACTTGGTATGACTTTTTTGATCTTTAATACTTCTCAGAACTCAATTTATGTATACCATATATAAATACTTAAGTAACTTGTTTATGGTACTTCTTTAATAACCATATATTGATAGGGGTAACTAAAACCTTGCCATTAATTATTTTGAGCTTATTGACATTCTTTGAGAGACAGTCATATATGTAAAACAGTTCAATCTATTTTGGATCGAGTTTATTGCTTCTAGAGTATTCTATAGCTACTTTATATATTAACATTTTATCTCTTATATTAAAGTTAATTATTTGGGATGTCATAAGTTGTGATAAGTTTTTTGTTTCTTTTACAACCATTGAATATTCTAAATTGTGGTATCACAGATCTGTGATAAGTATTCTATCATATTATATGCTTATTGAATAATGGTTTCTTCTAATAATTTCTTTTACTACTAGAATAAATAGATTGCTGTACTTCTTATCTGTATATAAGGTAAAATGGTATTATTTTAGTTTTTTTATTTTTTGTAATTCTATAGACAAATAATATAAAGGAATAAGCATATTTCAATTAACTATCTTTTTTGTCAATTTGACAATGGCCTTGCAAATAATACAGTTGAAACTTTTTATCAAGTTATTTGCCTATGGATAGTAAAGTATTAAAAATTAATAGATTGTACAGAACTTATCCTAATGCTTTTATAATACTATTTTGAAAATAGGTGTCTCAATAAATATTATATACCGAGAACATCCATATCTATATATTATTTCTCAATATTTCAATATAGAAAGTCTGCAACTGTATTCACTTTAGTTTTGCTTATGGCAATAGCTTTTAGCCATTTTATCATATAGTCTATAGTGACAAGTATATATCCCTTAAGCCTTAGAATATAGAATAATGGACCTATAAAATTTATATTAATTTAATAGAATAGAATGCTCATGGGAATTGGATATAGTAAACTTGGTAAATGTTTTTTTTCTTTATGCTGATACTGATCACAACTACTAACATTTTTTTTTTTTTTTAAATGCTGGCTCAGCCTTACTTTATTTGTATTAAGTAGAAATGTACATATAATTTATTCTATAACTACCTATGTTAACCAAATTAGTTTGATAGAGAAACTCACCTCGCGGCCTGTTGCCACCCTAATGGGAGCTAACCAGCCAAGGCTGGGTTAGTGCTATATAAAATAGTAAAAATGTTGAAGGGGTGTGTAATGTTTTTTATGTATTTTCCTATATAGTTGTTTACCAGGTCTATATATTGACCTTTTATGTATTTTTCGAATGTATTGAGCTATATACTTTTCTGTGGGTGCTGTATCTGGATGTTCTTTCAATTCTCTGTGTAATACTTTGCAGTTTTTTTCATTTCTGAAATTCCTCGCATCTTTGGATCCAGATGTTGTATAGATATTTGCTAGTCTCTTGTCTGATTTCTTTTATGCATTTGTAGATTTGTTGTTTGTTTGGAATGCATCTGGCTACTAGGTTGTATGTCTCTTTTAGTACAGCTTCTTTAATAGTGCATTTAAGGTATTCGGTGTACTTCAAGCAATTGTTTCTTAGGTAATTGTTAATTTGTGTTTCTGTGTCTTTTATCCTGCTATATTGTCTAACTTTGTTGATGATTGTGTTTATTATATGCTCTTTTGTTCTCTGTCGATGGTCCTGACATATGAAAGGATGTGTTTGTCTCTTTGGATCTGCAAACTATGCATTTGTCGTCTTTGTACAAGTTTGGAAGTCTCTGATAGAGTTTTGTTTTTGTTGGGAGTTCTTCATTCTATAGGCATAGATTAAATCACCTTTGTTGTTGGTCTGTCCAGTTGGTGTGTTGTTCACTTATTCTAGTTGGTTATAGATTAGTAAAGTTGTATCCCAATGTATATGTTTGATAATCCGGTTACTGAATTCGATTCTTGTTCTATTCAGTAGTTTCCATCTGGCTAAGTGTATTGCCTTGATCAGTTCTTTGGCCATAGTTTTAATGGGAACTTCGAGTGTGTTGTTGTCCCATTAAGGTAATAGCATGAATTGTGAGTTTTTTGTAGGGTAGGTACTAATTGTTTTATGTCTTGGTGTCATACTCTAATGCGTATCGATTTTAGCTAGTTTGTCTGCTTGTTCATTGTATTTATTACCTGAGTGAGCCTTGACTTTAAAGAGGTTGATCTTCAAGTGATTACCAGTAACTATATTTTTGAGAGGTTGGAGAATCTCCAAGTTTTTTTGTTTTCAGAAATTGTATATGTGGTTTTTTCTCATTACTTTTTGAATGCTATTGATTGCTGCTTGGCTATCTGTGTGTATGTTAACTCTGCTATATGATGGGAGTGTACTGATTGTTGTAAGTATAGTCATCAGTTATGCTCTAGTTGAGGAGGGGAAGTTTTCTATCTGTCCTTGAAAATGGAATTCTTGATTGTTCCTAGGTATTATTATCCATCCAAAGCCCATATAATATTGATTGTGGTGGCATGACATGGATCCATCGGTATACTGTATATCTCAAAATTGATCTCATTTTGAATTTGCTTTGTGATCGTAGTTAGTTCTTCGAGGATGAGAGGTGTTGCAGCTAATATCTTCCTGATCTGTTCAGATACCTTGTTCTCAGTAGGTATTTGTACTTCTACCATTTGATTTGTTGATCTGTATTCCTGTTCTGTGAGTATTGTTGAGATTGAGTTTGGTGAAGCTTTGTTTCTGAACATATTGTCTGCCTTTATAATATTTGGTTGTGTTAAGATTTTACTCCATTGTATCAGAATTGTTACTGTATTTTGTTTGCTAGCTATGAAGGTACATGTAGAGTTAAATTGGATCTGTTGGTTTATATTGTATCCTGTGCATTTGTTTAGGGGAGATTCGTCCAGTACCTGTGTATAGTGCCTGTAGACTGTTGAGTTGTTATCTATCTTCCTCTGTTTTCTACCAATGATTAGTTCTGTATTCTTTTCCATTGCTATCCAATGTGGTTTTGCTGTCGGTGTGTCTGTTGTTGATATGCATTGTTGAAAACAATTGATTTGCCCTTGTTTGTCAGTCATTCATGTCTGTAATTTGTGTTATAGTGTAAAGAACTATGATGGGGTGGGGCCTGGTATTGATTTTCAGTGAATTCTTATAATTTGGCACCAGTGTAGTAGTTTCTCTCTTTTACTGTTGAGAAGTTGTTTTGTGAACAGGATGTTGTGTTTTTTTAAGTTGTGTCGAATTTTTCTGTAGAATTCTGGATCTGTTATTTCTTCGATAGCAGTATCTACCCTTTTTATGGTTTTGAAATTACCTACTTGGACTTTGTGAAAGATAAAACCATACGTTCTAAGCATCCAGATTATGTCATGTGTAAGATTTCTTTCTGGTTTTAGAAAGGAGGCTTGTATATGGTTGTATATTTCTTTGGTCAACCAAACATATTTTGTATTGATTGTAGTCGGTGGCATGTTATGTCTCCTGTAATATTATTTTGGTTTACTCTGATGCACCAGTTATTGGCATTTAGCTGTACTTGTCTATCCCATATATGCATTATATTATATTCATTTTTATTGTAAAGCATGCTGTTAGGTACAGTATTGACGAGTCCTATTTTGTGTTTAAATGTTGTTATCAGTTTGCTCATTAACTGGTTACAAGTTTGTCTGGTTAGTACTATATCATTGCATAGATATTTTATACTAGGCATCAGGATGTGATTAATTATATATTGTGCCTGTTTATCAGTGATCCTTTTCATTCCAATTAGTGTGTGTGTATAGGATATCTTCTGTTTTATTAGGAATTTTTAATAGTTTTTGCATCCTGAGCTGTCATACCATATTCCTAGGATTCTGACTGGTGTGTTGGGAAGGCATCCTTGTATTTTTTGATTATTCATCAGTACTCCTTGTTCTAGGTCTTCTTATATACCATTGATGATGATCAGCTGTGACTTGTTAGGGTTGATTTTGATGTCGTTAATATGGTAAAATTCTTCTGCTGTATGTATGATTCGTTGTAGATCTGTTTTATTGTTCGTTATCCATGTTATGTCATTTATATATGCGTTCACCACTATGTTGGTAGTCCTCCTTTCCTATCCTATCTTTAGTTCTGTGCATGTTTTAGAACTGATTGTATATCCTTTGTGTTGTTGACTGATCATGGATAATAGTGGGTCGTAGAAAATGCACCACAGTAATGTAAATATTGTGTCTCCTTGATCTATTCCGTCTCTTACCTGATACTCATCTGTTAGTCCATGACATGTTATAATAGCATTGTAGTGATCTCAGAAAATACTGAGCAGAATTGTTATTATTGTGTCTGATACCTTGATCCTTTGGAATGCCAGTTGTAGCATTTCTAAATTAACAGAGTCATATGCTTTGAACATATCTTGACTCAAAATCCAGGCTTGCTGTTTAGTTTTTTTCGCATGTTCGATAATATTGCTAAGTATATGAATTGGGTCTTGAGTACTATTACCTGGAAGTGCTGTCCAGTTTAGTTCGGACAGTATCCTATTGTGGGTTAGGCACTTTGCCAGTCTATTCGTGATAATTTTGGTGAATATTTTCCTTCCTGTATCAAGTAAAGTAATAGGTCTAGTGATGTCCAGGTTGTGTGCCCAGTCTTTGGACTTGGGTATAAAATATATGTGTCTCCTGCTCCATTCCCTGGGTATAATGCCTTGTCAGATGATTGTATTAAAAATTATTCTGAGTTCTTCTCTTGCTTTGTTCTTTAGATGTTTGTATGCAGAGTATAGTATCTGATTAGGGCCCGGAGCTGATTTCAAGCTGCGTTGCCTAATTGCCTGTGCAAGTTCCTCTGTTGTGATCTCCTCTGTTATGCCTTTGTAGTAGTACTGCTTAATGTGTGGTTTGGGACTATATTCAGACTACCACTTGGGATGACGTTCTAGGTTTTGGATTTTTCTGTGTGGTGTCCAGTTATAGAAGTGCTCCTTTACTTTGGTCTTGATTTCTGCAGGCTCTGTGATTATTTGCATGTCCTCTCCTTGTTGAACAATTATTTTGTCTAATTGTATTTGTCTTCTAGGTCTTTCTAAAATACTGTTGATTATAACACGCTTGTCACTGTCATACTGCTCTTGTCTGATCTGGATTCTTCTTTTTATGGCAATGTTCTATCTTCTGTGAGAGATGGCCTTCGCAACCGTTTTGTGTACCTTCATATTCCCTTGGATTACTTTACACTATTCTTCAAGATATGTATCAGATCTTCAGCTTCTGATTTCTTGAGTGTGGTCACCAGGTCTGAAATAGATCTTTGTATAATTGTGGAATTTGAAGTGGCTGATGTACTTCCTCTTCTCTCTTATTTGTCTGTTGTTGTCTTATTTGTGTAAGGAATTTTTGTAACTGTATTATGAGTGATATTTCATTTGTATCTTTGAATTGGTATCTTTTTCTCTGATGGGATTTCTTTTTTAGAATATATTTCTTTGCTGCTTTCTGGATAGTGTCACTAAATCGGTTCCATCTATTATTTAGGGATTGGTAATGCATGCATTCTGTTTGTATATTGCACTCGATGTATTCACTGAACTTTTCCCCTTTGTTGAGCCATGGCAATTTGCCAGTTGTACCTATGGTTATGTTTATGATAGGTTGCTTGTTTGGGTGTGTTGATATTCCATACCTCTATCTCTGCTATCATTGTGATGTGATCATTGAGAATTGATGGTGTGATAAGGTCTTGGATAGAGGCCATTTTTGATTGCCATGTTGCTTATGGGCTCATCTATATTTGATCGATTCTGCTGCTAATTTCCCCTCTGTTCCAAGTATATTCCCTCTTTGTTGGGTTATGCGTTCTATATATGTCTTCCAAGTTGTTGTCCAAGAGGACTTGTATTTGTTTTCCTGAAGGACTGTGTTTCTTGAATATCTTTGTACTGTTGTGCTTATCAATTGCTGAATTGGGAACTCCCTTCATGTCTCCCGCTACCAAGAGATGCTATCCTTTTTCTGTTGCTTCTTTGATCCATTTATTTAAAGTGTTGAGTACCATTTGCTTTTCTCCTTCTATATCTTATACAGGGAAATATACTCCAATTATTCTCATTTTTTCTTTGTGTAGGAAGGCTAGATCAGTTGCGATGAATCTTCCTGCAAGTTTTTTATAGTTATATATTCTATATGCAATATTCTTGTTGAACATTATGTTCAGCCCTTGTCCGCTGGTTTGTGCTTCTTTGTGTGTTTATATGATTTGGAATTTCTTGTGTTGCCAATGTTTGGATTGTTGGTGTGAGCCATTTGTCTCTGTAGTGACTATAATATCCCAGTCTGCTGCATCGCATAGGTTGAACCATGTTTCACGTTTATGAGTCTCTACTAGGCCTTGAATGTGGAATGTTGCAACTTTCTATATTGGTTTATATTCTCTATGTGTTGTTGTGTTTGTTGTTGTGCTAGGTGTTATGTTATTTGTATCTGAAGTATGATCTGAAGTTATTACTGGATTGTTTGTTTCTTCTTTTTGTTTTCCTGTTGAATTACACGAGATTGTTGTTTGGTTGTTTCTAGGGTTACTTGATTCTTTTGTTGATATGGTACTTTGGTTACTATCTATTATTGTTTATGTGAGAGGGAGAGTGTGCTGCCTGGGATGAAGTTGAGTATGATGTTGTACATTTGATTTATGTGTTTGTCGAGTTTTTGTATGGATGACTGAATATGCTGTTGTTGGGTACGAATGTCTTGAGTACTGTTTTGGAGTGGTGTGTCTGTTAATGAGACTACTTCTGTATCTAAAGGAAAGGTATCTTCATTCATTTGTTTGGTGTAATCTTCATCATATATTTCTAGATTAACTATGTATTCCTCTAAGTCCGCTATGTCTTCTTTGATTTTTTGTATCTCTCACTTGATTGTTTTGAGAATGTGTAGCACTTCTGCCATGGTTGATTGAGAGGGTTGGTGCTATGTTTCATCTTCTTTGGATAGTCTTGCTGCTGCTGCATAGGAGCCTGGCCTGGCCTTCCTTTGATTGTTGTGTGTGGTTGCCCTTCGCCTTATAGTTTCAGTACGTGCTGGCCTGAACCTGTTGTATAGTTTATCAAATCTGTTAGCTTGTTCTGCATTATACTGATTCCAGTGTGTTCTTCTTTCTTTGATTGGATATTGGGCGACTAAGTGTGTTGTGTTTCCACAAATAGTACAAAGTTTTGTATCGATTGGTTTTCATTTTGCTTGGGTTTCTCCAAGGAGAACATTATGTGTTGTTGCTACTTTCAGGTCTTCTTAATTCATGAAACCAATGATTGCAAACTGCTTGCATCTGTATGACATACGCCTGGGAATGTAACATGTCTTGGCCCTAGTTTGTTCACAGGTAAGTCTGAAATCGAAAGCTGTAGTGTTAGGGGATAAGTTTGTTAATTTGACTGCAATATTTCCATGTGCTTTCATTTGGTCCATGTCCCATTGTGCATCAAAAATTTTGACTGAGTCTGAGCATAACAGAATACTCCATTTGGCAACTAGGTCTTCTTTTACTTGTTTGTCTGCATAGGTGATGACTGCTGATTGCCACATTTGCTGTGTAGACATGTCGATGTTGGTGATCTCTCCAAATTTGGCAAAGATCTGTTGTACCTCTATGAATTTTGTGTCCAGGGGGATGTCCCATACTCTGATACTGTTTTCTTTATTTGGTCTAGGGGATGTGAAAGCCATGTGTTCAAAATAAGCCCCATTTGTTTCAAGTAAGATAGTGTTGCATGCTTCTTTTGCAGTATGGTGATTACTAAAAATGGCAATAATGTGTTCCTCTTCTCCTTTTCCTTCACTGCGGGTAGAAAGAAGGCCAGTGAGTGTGTTCAGCCTTTTTGTGATATGTGCAGTCTTTTGGTTGATAGTTCTTCCTGGAACTTCTGATGCTTTAATACCTGTCTTGACTCTTTCTCTTCCAAATCTTGTTATTGGATCGATTGGTGATCTTGGTCTGGGTTTGCCTACTCTACCAACTGATATGTTTCTGTGTGAGACTTCATACCACTGCCCGCTAGATCTGGATCTTGTCTGACTGCTGTTACCTGATTCCTCTATCTTTATGTCTGAGTCATCTATTCTTGCTGTTGTGGATGAGACAGAAGAGTCTTTATTTTATTCGATTTCTTGAATATTTCTACTCTGATCACTATTGTTCAGTTGAGTATCTTGTGTGATCGTTTCTTCCACTTCATCACTCCAAGTTGGTTGTTTCTAATTGGTTTTCTTTTCGTTGGTGGTCTCTATACCTGTAGTTGAAGCTTGGCTGACATTCTGGTTCCTTTGTTATTCATTTCTAGTGTTTTCTGTGAGGGTTTCTCTCTCTTTTCCTTTGTTTTTTGGGTTCGACTTTGTTGTCTCTGTATGGGTTTCTTTGCATAACAATCTTGTGTTACCTTTTGCTAGGGTGTTCTCATTGTAGTTGGATCTGCCCTGGGTATATGGGCTTCTTCGATCTCTAGGAGAACTCATCTTTCCGTTCACTTTTCTTCTTATTTCTTAAAATTGTCTAAAAAGAAAATTTTTAAGAAAAAAAGGATCTGCAGGAAAGAGTTTTTTTTTTTTTTTTTTTATCACAACTACTAACATATCTTCTAATATCACTATTTATCTACAATCAAAAATAAATATCTCATAACTTTTCAAATATGATGTCCTCGTTAAAATACTTTTCTTATAGATGTTAATACATTATAAAAAGAATTGGCTCAAGCTTATATCTCTGAATAATATGTAAAGGATGATTTTATTTCCTTCTATTTTTTTTTATATAAAATAATATCTCTATATTTAAAAAATATACTTTTCTTTTATAGCTTTTTTTTTTGCTTTATATTTGGAGTTGTAGGTAGCCATCACATTTGTAAATATGCTTTTAAATGATTATAATGGGTGGAATCTATATTTAAAAAAAATTTTTTAAGAGGTATTAAGACATTAGAAACTGGTCTAAATTCTGTTTATTAGATTTACTCAAGGTAGGTTTTTTCATTTTATTATTATTTCTTTTATAATAATCTTTCTCATTTTTTCTTTTTGTTTTTTTTTTTTTTTTTTTTTTAACCCACTGTCAGGTTAGTTATGTGTGCTTTATTTAATATAATGTAGGCTATACTATTTACAGTGTCGCTAAAGCTAGAACACTAACTAACTCACTCATCTTAGTTTATTATCAAACTCTAAGTGCAACTTTGGGAGTGATTTGTTGCTCCGTTTATAGTTTGGGTAAAAACCCTTCTACTATAAACATCATTGCCTGCAGTCACTACTGCAGATCACAGGCC
>CAJVPT010005453.1:0-12174 GCA_910592055.1 Acaulospora colombiana | reverse complement strand
TGTATAGTTTACTTTTGTTTAATAAAGCGCACATAACTAGCCTGACAGCGGGTTAAAAAAAAAAAAAAAAAAATTAATCATTTGATGCTGATATACAAATTCATCTTATAAATTAGATTACAATAAAAAATTTTTAATATTAATTACTGTATATTTTATTTTTTGATAAAAATACCTAATCGCAGGTCATGTGAAAGAAAAAATTAGAAGATTCTATTTCGTATAATTTGTTCTTGGTTAAAATAAGAAATCCATGGGGTATTGTTTGGAGCTTGATATACTGATCAATACTGTAGTTTGACAAACCCCAAAAGGTGGGTGCTACGTACTAAACCATATTAGTCTTTAAGCGGATTACGGGAATGCAATTATTCGAATATCTTTGACGTTTGCTTGATTCGTTGTCCTTGATTGGCCAAATTTTCGGAGCAACTTACATATTCTGTATCACCAGTCTCTGCGTGACGCAGCAAATTTGACACGTGGTAGCAAAGACCTCAAAAAGCCCCATTTCGGAGTAAGTCCATGTATTTTACGTGTTTCCGTTAAAGACATTTATAGACTTCTTTGCATAATTCTTAGAAATAATGGATAATGAAACCATTCTTCCTCCTAAACCGTAGGTTAAAAAACCGCATCTCTTGTAGAATAATGCGATTTATATAACTGAAACATTTGTTGTCTGCCGATTCTTCACAGAATTGTTCCCAAAATTCAAATTTTTGAGTCACCGGGACCAACTACAAACCACGTCGCAAAAAGAAATAAAATGAAAAAACATGATAGACTCAAAAAAAGATCAGGGCTTTATGCTGAAGATTCAGTTAGTGAGGGATATTCCACCGACGATGGACGTCTTGTTTCTCCTAAAATTTTAAGGAAGACAAATGTGAAAAAAGAAGGCTTCGATGGTCTGTTTATTATAATATTTGCAAATTTTGAATAAAAATTTGCTAATCTGTTGTTTATTTACATTATTTAGATTTTATAAAGAGACGTCGTAAATTGCTAGAAAGACAAAGATCTACAATTTCGCTATATACTTCTCCTGTTCTAGTTATAACCTATTTTATAGCGTATATAATTCAACAAGGAAAAACGGCCTTCGAATACGCACAGTCGAGAAAATGGATTTTAATATCTATACCGGTATTGGGTATATTAACCCAATTTGCACTGTTAGTCGAAGGGTCCCATCAAGAGGTATGTGATGTGGAGCAATTTGCGTATAACATCAAATATTTGGTTCCAACATTTCGCTTTATTCTCAGATGATATATCGCGTTCAAGCAGCAATTTTTTGGTATTGCTATTGGATTGGATTGGGCATCGCGTCATCGATAGGTCTCGGCACTGGATTGCACACATTTGTGTTATTTTTAGGACCTCACATTGCAGAAGTAACATGGGCAGCCTATCAGTGTGGAAACCTTGATTTTGAAACTTATGGTTCAAATAGGTACACATTGTTCTCTAAATATCATAGATTTTTGTTTTATCATATATTAAATTATTGAATTCTATGTCAATTTAAGATTTCAATGCCACCCTACCGTAGAAGCATCGGATACCATCTCACTTCTGAGTATTTTTCAAAAAGTTCAATGGGAATCCTTCTTTTGGGGCTTTGGTACTGCATTAGGAGAATTACCACCATATTTTGTCGCTAGGGCTGGTAAGTCGTCTGATGACCATATTCATGATATTATTGTATAACTATTCAACGTTTTACATTACATTATGCATAATCCTAGCTGCTCTATCGGGGAGTCGAGGTGAAGAGTTAAAACATATCGATACCTTATTGGAACAGTCCCCAGAAAGTATAACATACAAAGAACGGATTCTAATATTTATCCATAGGTTAATGAAAAGGCTTGGTTTTTGGGGCATATTTCTATTTGCTTCAGTAAGTGACTCATATTGCTCTTTAGTTACCAGGATTTGGTCTTTATATTAAAAGGTTAACTTTATAATTGATTGAAACATTTAGATCCCAAATCCTTTATTTGATCTGGCAGGTGTAATCTGCGGTCAATTTTTGGTTCCATTTTCAACATTCTTCGGGGCGACTTTTCTTGGCAAAGCAGTGGTTAAGTCCTCCATTCAGGTATTAGCCTTTTTTGATAAGTTAATAATTCAAATACAATCTATTTTTAACTTTATTTATAAATTATATTTATTTTCATTTATTAGACCATATTTGTAATATTATTATTTTCGCACGATACAATTGATGCGATTTTAGAAATTACACGTCGATATATCCCTTACTTGTATGATAAACTTCATGTCTTTGTTCAACAACATACAAAAATGTTAAGGGGAGAAGAAAGAGAAGAGGTTATTGATTTTGGATCAGTAGGTCATTTAAAACTTAATTGATCCTTTAAAAGATGCCAATTAGTTTCTTTTTAAAAGAATATTCGTTGTGTATAAAGTCTAATTAAACTGTTGAAATTTCTAGGGGAGCCCAAGTCATATATCTCTTATCTGGAATACGCTTTTTAATTTAATGTTAGCTTATTTTGCTCTTTCAATCATTGAAACCTTGGCTGTGTCATATCTCAAACGTGTACATGATCAAGAAATTGAGGCTTTAGAAAGGAGAGCAAAAGAAAAGGCTAGTAAAAATGAAGAGGAGGATGAATCGGATTTATCTAGAATGTCGAGAAGTGTAATTGAAACTAAGCATAAATGTGATCAGGATTTGGGAAGAGGGTATTCAAGCGATTAGATCGGAAGTGGGTTATTGTCAATTGTTTAATATTAAATTGTTATAATTTATCTAATAGAGATGCATTCACATCTATTGCACGATAAATTTGTATTCTAACCGTTGTTTTCAATTATACTATCACAATTCATTTTTAATGTCATTTTGAAAGCATTATAAGATCGGGAATCTGATTGGCAACCTAAATTATATACATTGTTTAATAAACATGTTAAATATTATTCTATTTGATAATTGCTTGAAAATTTTATAAAACACTAACAATTTGAATGATTTATACTTTAACTGTTCTATAAGTCTATTAATATTAAATAAATTTAACATATTGAATTATTATTACAATAAGATTTTTAGTTATTTAGTTATTTAAATAATTCATTATAATTATTTTTTATTATAAAACTGCTTTTTTGCAATAATTTATTAAGCTAATAGCTATGTTTATTATATCAATAGACTGCTTTATACTAATACTGTATATTCAAGTTTTGTATATATGCAAAATTTAAACTAAACTAAAGCTTTTATAAATAAACTTATTTTAAGTTTGACTATTAAAATAAAATAATATTTTACAAGTATTTTGAATAAATATTTTTTTAATACTTGACTTATAGATCTATAATATAGTAATAATATAGTATTTTCAAGTTATCAATTACAAAAGTTTAAAAATCAATAAAATATTTTTTAATTAGATTTATTAATAGCTTATAAAAGTCATATTCAATTATTTCATTTCATTTTTTTTTTAAATCCTTTGTCAGGTTAGATATGTATGCTTTATTAAATGTTTTTTATATCTTACATTATAAAATACATCACTAAAGTTAAATCTCTATCTAATTCACTTGTTTTTGTTTTAAAATTTATTAAAACTCTAAGTGAAATTTTGAAAATTATTTATCATTCCATTAGCAGTTCAGATAAAGACCCTTTCAACTATTAACTTTATTGTCTACAGATTATTACTATAGATCATCCTTAAAGATTCTAATAAAACTTAAAATCCAATTATATATTGCTCTTTTAATTAAGATTTTTTTAAAACTTTCATCTTCTAGTTTTTTTTTTTTTAATAATAACTTCTTTTTTGATAATAGTATAGTTTTTTTTATCTAGAAAATATAGAGGTTTTTTTGTTTTGCCCTTTCTATAAATCTCCTATAATTGTTTTTATTCAATTATTTTTTTATATTTCTCATTTCAAATTTTTTTATAAACTTAATTTTAGATTTTATTTTGTATTTTTATTATCCATTTTCTTGTTATTTTCTTTATATATTTTTCATGACATTTTAGATTTATCATTTTCTAAATAAGAATACTTCTTATAAGATTGACACAAAAACTTAAAATATTTTAACTAGTTTTAAAGATCTATTTTACTCATCTAAAAATAAACTTGGCAAGCTTTTTTAATTCTTCTCAGTTATTTAAGATCAGTTAAATATTTCTTTTTTCAACTTTTTTTTTCTTTTTTGTAAAAGCTCTCTAAAGTTCTTGAATATTCTATTTATTTCTTTATTTTATATTACTTGTAATTGATTTTTATAGACTAAAAGTTCTAACAAATGTTTTATTATTTTATCTTGTTAATTATATACAATATATTTTACTTATTTATAGAAATTGAATTTTCTTGTAGTTAATTTACTTAATGCTAATAATTCATTATTAGTCAGTTTAATGAAAAAGTTTCTTTGTTAAAACTTTTTGAAAGACATAATTTATGTATATTTGTCTTTTATTTTTTTTCTTACTAGATTTCATATATAAACTTGTTGCTTTAAAACCCAATAGCTTTATTTTTCTCTGTTTTGTTTTATTGTATCTATTGATAGATTATTGTTTTATGTTTATATTTTTAATAAACTGTTAATTAGATTATTTAAGGTCTTACCTTGTTATTTAATTTTTGTAATTTTGTATAAACTATAATTTTTTTATTTTATCAATAAAAACTTTAAAATTTCTTTGACTAGAATATCTGTTTTTTTATTTTAAGGATCATTGACATATACTTTGACATTAATAAGTTTTAAATATATATTTTTCTTCTTTATTAATTCTACAATTTGAGTTCAAAGAAACTAGTTTTTTTTTTTTTTAATCATTTTTTATAAGTTTTTTTTTAATCTTTTTTTTTTTATCATCTTCTATTTAAAGCTAAAGACTTGATTATCT
Organism: Acaulospora colombiana; assembly: GCA_910592055.1. Taxonomy (NCBI): domain Eukaryota; kingdom Fungi; phylum Glomeromycota; class Glomeromycetes; order Diversisporales; family Acaulosporaceae; genus Acaulospora; species Acaulospora colombiana. The sequence continues at coordinate 7,250 of CAJVPT010005453.1, read as the reverse complement.
ATACAAATCTCAATAATACTATTGATAAAAACTATTAAGAATATAGTTTTTTTTTTTTAAGTGTTTAAACCATAACTAATATTAGATATAAGACTTTATTTGACAATTTAATTCCATTGTTATTACATCAAATATCTCTATAGATTATATATTTTTATATATATACAGATTAATGCTATCCTATCATGACAATTCTAGCTAAATCTACTATTACTTCAAGAGTGAGTACATCTAACTAGTAGCTGGATTATTAATATATAGTCATAAATGATAATGTTAAACTAGTTGGTATAGAGCTTAATTAATTTTTTATTAATTCAAAAAATTGGTTCTTTCTTATATATACCCAATAGAATGTAAACACCTTTCAATATTCCCAGATATTATTTGCTCAAATTTCAAAAGAAGATATATTATCTTCTTTGTCATCATCTGCGATATTAGATTAGTTTCTATTAACTGATTTTCAATTAAGTGAAACACCAGATTGAAATATTCTAAGCTAGAAAAGTGGAGATCCTGAAGACTACCAGGGCAGAGTAGATCTAAGACATTTATAGGAATTAAACCAGAAGTCTTTTTTATACAATTCTTCTAATAATATGACCTTGGATTTCAGTTCTTAATCGATTGAAAGTCAGAAGTTCTATCTTTATGCAATCTAATCTGATTTTAAGTTGGTTTTAAAGGATTAAGTACAACTTTTATAGAATAATTAATAAACCTAATCAAAAGAATAATTTTTGATTTTGATTCTTAAGTAATATTAAACTATAGATCTTGTAATTGTGATCTGAGAGTATTACCACTGTACTATTAATCCATAAATCTTTTATTAGGAATATAGTTAAAATTGCTATCAGTTTAACTTGTATAGACAAAAATCAATTATTTATTTCTATTTGGAACTTGCTTTTTCTTTTTGCTTTTTCTATCTGAATCCAAACAGCTTTTATTTTCATTTCTTTATTTCTATAATTATAGCAATTTATTAAAATAGAAAATTAACTTTTTTTGAATTCAATATTATATTAAAGTATTTTTATTAATTGATCTTAATATACTTTTTCTTTAATATTTTCTATGATAATAATTATTTTTCAAGTTTTGATATTTATATAATTTACTTTATTATTTTGAAAAAATTTTTTAGATAAACTCTAGTTGCTGTAAATCATCTTTTTGATTATTCTTTAAGTATTATTTTAGAGTTTATAATTTTTAGTTTTTATACTTTTCTAGTAAATTTTTTTGAATTGAGATATACTGTAGTATTATATATCATTAGTTAAAAAAAAATTATTCGGCATATTGCTACTCATATAACATTTGATAAAAAATAAACAATTTAGCAAAAAAATAATATAAATAAATCATCAACTATATAATTAAACTATAAATATTACAAAAATTGGTATATTAACAATTCATTAAAAAACAATTGTAAATAAAAACTCTTTCCCACCTCCCCCTACTTTGTGAAAATTTCCTTTTTAGGAGGTTTTCTTTTCCCCTTCCTCCTTCTTTACTCTATGCGCACAAATAACAACCATGCAGTGGACAAAGTCTGAGATATGCTAATACCATACGAGACTCTGTTATCTGACTTGTTGATGTATGGAAGGTATTATGTCTAGGGAAGCGTAAGCGAACCAGCACTCTGCACATGGCAAATATCTGAGATAAAGGGAAATGTTCTTAGGGGTGGAAACACTTCCGGAGTGAGGCCTTGTATTTGACTGAGTCATCATAGACAAAAATACCTTTATTCTTCTTAGTTTTTCTCAACTTCTTAAACTTTCTCCACCTCTTCTTTTTTCCTCGTTTACTTTCACCTTCTCATTTTATATCCTTCCTACCAACAGACAGCTTTCCCCTTTCCCAAGGTTTTCTTCCTAGGCCTACCACTCCTTCCTCTATCGAACCATTTCATCAACCCTATAGTATATCAAACCTTCTCTCTGGACAAGTTAATGGGCTTAACTTATGAAAAGGATACTTAATAGTACCACCACTACCTAAACTCAAGAAAAAAACTATGGGACTTTCTCTTGTTTTAACCATCTCCCAAACTCCACCAAAAACCGTGGTCAGCTTACCCCCTCCAAAAGATCGGCACAGACTGATCATTCCTTATTAGAATCAAGGCCCCTAGTAAGGAAAGACCCATAGCCTATACCTCAATCCATCCATCCTCCTAGCTCAGGATATTCCAATATGGTATTCTGCTTAAATGAAAATCAGTCAAATGGGACTGATTCGATGTTACAGGTGATAATAAAGAAGGCAACGTACCCCTTACGAGGTCTGAGCAAATAATATTTGGGAGTATTGAAGAGTAAAACTAAATCCCATTGGGTACATATTATACAGCTAGTTTAGTGAATATAACAAAAAATTTATGAAAGCTCAATACTAAATTAGTCTGTTTTACCGTTGATAACTGTGTATTAACTGTCCGGCCCCTAGCTAGATCTGCCCCACTCACAGAATGGTTAGTGGATCCATCTAGAGAAAACTACAATAGGTTATTATTAATCTGCATGTATATAAGAAATATATAGTTTATATGAGACGATTGATGTGATGCCCAGGATTTCATTATCTAAGATATTAAGTTAACTCTTAATAAAAGCATTCGCATCTAATATCAGTTACGGTTTAAAAAAAAAACAAAAACAATTCATTAAAAAATTTATTAACAATTCATTAAATAATTTATTAACAATTTAACAAAAATTTATTAAAAACTTGATACAAAATTATTTATTAACAATTTAATAAAAATTCATTATTAATTTATTAAAAATTCAACAACTATTCATTAAAACCATTCATTAAAAATTCATTAACTATTTATAAAAAACCAACAATTATTTATTAAATTATTTATTAAAAATTCATTAATCATTTATTATAAATTTGACAACTATTTATCAGAATAAAGTAAAAAAATTAATAAAATTATACATAAATTTTTTTGAATTGAGATTATATTTATAAATTATAAATAATTTTTTTTTTTTTTAAACCCTCTGTCAGGCTAGTTATGTGTGCTTTATTAAACAATTTTAAGCTGTACATATAGTATGAATTGCTAAAGCTAAAACTTTAACTAGCTCACTAGTCTCAGTAATTATTCTAAGTGCAACTTTGGAAGTGATTTTTCGCTTCATTAAAAGTATTTATAAATTATAAGGTCAAAAACTTTTTCCACTGATCCTCTGATTACACACAAAAAAGATGTTCGCAAGAAGTTTTAATACTTCTATGCTAATAAAGTCTTACTACTTTCCTTAAACCAACTCAAAGAGTTCCCTCAGAACTCTCTCACCTTCCCCCTCTCTTGTCTATAATCTCCTTTGAACAAACTGAACTCTTGTGACTTGCAAAGTTCAGCTCCCATCTTTACTACACTATGGCAAGAAAGTTTCTAAAGGGAAAAGGATCAATAGTGAAGTACCTTCCTTCTCTTAGCTATGGTGGAGATAATAGAGGTTAAAAACCAGTCAAAGGACTCATTTTCCTATCCTTTGAATGGTATTGTGGTCTTTCAGAACTACCTTTTTCACAGCTTTCTAGGGAATTTTGTCTACTCCAGCTTGACCCTGAAATTTCAGATAGCATGAATCTCACCAACTCTGATTGGTCGATGCAAACACGTTGGACAAAAATTGTAAACAAGCTCCTATTGGTCACCTCACGTGTCTGAATATATTTCCTCAGCTCCATAAGAACCTGAGGTCCACCATAAGCCATACTGTCCCATGCGAGTGGATACAGGACAAGCTTCCGTCACATCATTGGATATAGGAAAGAGACCGTTTGACCATGGCAAAGATCACAAGATGCTTGATTGTTTCCTTTTAAAAATCAAAGCCACCTACTCCTAATTGCATGTCAGGTAGGTTTCTGCTTCTACTACTCAGAAAAGTCCAACCGGAAAAAGTGAAGAAGAGGGTTAAGAATACTCAGTGGTAAAGCTAGTGCACATAGTATACCAAGAAGTTTTCATCCTATCTCCAAAAAATCTCAAGCTGGAAGACTGGAAGGTTAACACCACCACACCAATCGAAACTCAAGGTCAAAAATGTTAGCAGTGACATGCGAGCCAGCCGGATAATCTGGGAGATCATCAACGATCGCTAATACTAACGGTCACCAGCAAGGTATGCCAACCGCGAGGCTAGGTGCAGTCCTTATAGAAGAAATTAAATCTGAAATATGTTGCACAGATGGGTAAGTATACCCATATTCAGATAGGAATAGATTTAATTGAAGATATACTGGGAGACTTTCAAGTCATTCATGCGGACACCAATATATCACCTGGGCCTTCTTGGTTACTCACTCTCCACAAGTCTTAAAAACTGTAAAGTCTTCTTCCTCATCCCTATCTTATTTCCGTAAAGACTCAGGAGAAGCTTCTCCAGTCCTTTATCAAAAGAGGAATTTAAAACAGGATAGATATACACTGAGAAACACCACAGCTACCTTGTTACAACAGCACATGACTGGTCCTTTCTTTTCATTTTTCTTTTTAATTTTAATAACACCCGCATATTCAATAAGATGTGGGTTTCTTTGAAAAAAGAGGGCAATAAGCCTCGAAGTAGCTTTAGCTTATCGAATTCTTTATTTACCCCCAAATATACATCCCTGCACATGTGCATTACGCAATTGTATAAATGAAATTTGAAACTTAATAAAGATTAGGCATGAGCCCATTAAACAAAAAAAAAAAAAAATTACAGCTGAAGGTTAAAAAAACTAGGAAATGAAAACAAATGTTACAGTTAGTATTAGTAGTAATAAAATAATAGCAACAATATACATAGTATTGATAAAGCATTACTTATTTGTGACTATAGAATATAAAACTTGTAATTGACTATAGATTGATAGTCAAAGTGACCTGAAATTGACAAAGTTAAAGCTGAATGTTAAATGGCTATATAAAATATAAAATATAAAAAAACAAGTATATATGTCAAGCAATAGCTATAAAAAAATTGGTAAAAATATAAAGACAACTAATTTGTTGCTTATACTGGTTATTATAAGAAACTATTTAGCCATAACAATAAAATTGATTATAATTTTTTTTTTTATAAATTGATCATATTCAATTATATATTTCAGATTTTATACAGATTTATATCCATATATGTAATATTGATTATTGATTTTTAACAATTACAATACTTACATCAGATCAATAATTATATACTTCTATTTGTAATTTTAGTATTTATGATAACAATACCTACTTTGAAAATTATCTGTTTTAACAATTGCTCATTCAATAAATTAATTCTATTTTTAAACTCCAATAAACATAACTTTAACAATTATAATTAGAGCCAATAAAGCTTTTATTTAATATATTAAATGCTATTTTATATACAATATAAATATTATCAAAATCCAACCTGACTGCGGGTTAAAAAAAAAATATATATATATTATCAAAATCTGCTGATCCCCAGTTTCCTAAAAAATTCTCTTTTTTGATAATATTTTTGGAAAATCAAGAAACCAGTCTTCAATATCTAAGAAATATATAGTCTAAAAATAATAACAGCTTGCCACCAAGTTTCAAAATTACTATACTTATTTATAATAACAATTATAAGATAAGTATTAGAGAAAAAACTATTACAGTATAGTTTTTCTTTACAGAGGAAAAAAAATCTCAAGAAAACTGATTCACAATAAGCTTCTGGAGGCTCAACCTCAACTCCACAAAGCTCTCAGCCAGGCCAGTGCAGGTTAACATCTTTCTTGACACTAAGAGAAGCACTATAGACAATAATTTTAGCTAATAAATCAGCTAAAGCTCAGAGCCTACAATACTTAGGAGGATGTCCAAGCCTCAATTACTTAACAGTAAAGAGTAATATAAACAATATAACAACACTTCATATCTTAGATCACATAACACAAACATGTCACATTTGTTAGTTTGAACAGCAACCCACTTATGTGTCTAATAAACAACCTGTTTATGTGTTTTCACTTTATATTTACATATAATAGTAGTTATCAATAACATAATAGAACTAAAAATAGGAATGCAGCTTACATTCAACAAATCAATACCTTGTTTACGTGTTTACATTTTATACTTACATGTGATAGAAGCTATCAACAATAATAATAGATCTAAAAATAGTAACACAGCTTATAATCCAAAGATTAACACCTTGTTTACGTATTTATATTTTATAATTATATGTAATAGTAGCTATCAAAACACAATAGATCTAAAATAGTAACACAACTTACAATCCACAGATCAATATCTTGTTTATATAAACAAGAATAAATAAATAAAACAAATAAATAAACAAACAAGTATTATTAAAATAAGCAAGGAATAACTATTACATAACTCAGTACTATCCAAAATAACATTTAATAAAACATATCAACACTATATATAGTGATCTACTCTTTATATTACGTGATCAACATATCTATAAGAAAACACAGATCAATAAAAAAAGAGAAGCACATATCATTGAAACTTTAGTTCAATTAATGGACAAATATGATTAACAAAGAAAGTTATAGGCCTCACAAATCTTTTTGAATGTCACTTTAACTCAAGAAGCTATCACAAATCCAATCCCAGATCCAACTAGATACTTGATTATTGATAGTATCATCGCTAGAATTCTGGATGTTGATCATACTATCTTCATTAAAGCCAATGTTCTTAGACAACATATTCTTTATTTATGGGCTATAGAACAAGAAAAAGAAGAAGATCTTTAGCTTCCTTCGTAGAAGACAAATACTTGGATATTATAGAATAGGTAGAACAAATACAATATACCTTGCAACCATTGCCAACAAATCAGTCAACAATTGGAAGTGATTATTTTATTAATAACTTATCTGATAAGGCAATGATCATGGAAGTTCAAGTAACTATAGCAATTGAAATTCTGATTGTCACTAAAGTCGAAATAGAAGATAAAGAACTAGAAGACAAAATTGAAATGAAAGTTATTGATGAAAAAATTAAAGGGGATAATATTGCTTAATAGCAAACATATAAAGCAAGAAATAGAAAAACATCCAGCATTAATCCATATTATATCAAGGAAAATAGAGATTTCAAAATGTGTGTATTTATCTCAAGACTTCCAGGAGAAACTAAAATAGAACAAATAGCATATCTCCAGAATATATTAAGCTTACCAAAAGACTCTTACCCCTTTACAAAAGAATTTATCAATGGC